>LR752278.1:85188-96084 GCA_902729485.2 Mus minutoides | reverse complement strand
AAGAGAGGCCCCTTGGTTATGCAGACTTTATATGCCCCAATACAGGGGAACGCCGGGGCCAAGGGGTGGGAGCGGGTGGGTAGGGGAGCAGGGCCGGGAGGGGGGAGGATATAGGGAACTTTCTGGATAACACTTGAAATGTAAATGAAGAAAATATCTAATAAAAGTTGAAAAAAAAAAAAAAAAGACTCCAATTTTAATATTCAGCAGTGCGTGTATATAGGGAAAGCCCACAGAGCCATCCTTTCTTTCAGCTGGATTTATGTTGCAAAGCAAGCTCAGCAGGCAGTAGATTCTACTAAGTTCTTCTAAATTCTAAGTAGGAAGTTGCATGTGCAACCAAAGCAGATAATTCCACCTAGTTAAACCCATTGTAGCAAGCACTCGAGGTCTTTTCAGCCTGCTCAAGGCTGGGAAGGGTACAGCTTTTATTACCAAGACTGAGTTTCATTCAACTTGGGGGCCAAAAGGAATTTTCCCATGGCAATTCCCACATAATGAAGACAAATTAACAATAAGGCCCAGTTGCTGGAGTCAGCATACACACAAGGCTTTGAACATGAAGAGATCAAGTTCGTGTTGACATTGAAAGTTCACTCCTATTTTCTAGTGTCTTTGGGAATGGAAGGTCTTCTATAGGCTACCAAAAGAGAAATGTAAGCACAAGAACAGCAATGAAGCTTTGATCTATGATCTGTCCTGCCTTCAAAATATGCCAAGGCATTGGTGGCAAAGAACTTGTGTGAGTAACGAACCAGTGTCTGATTTGACTTCTGGCCCACGACACAAGATGAAAGGCATACCTAACACTGCTTGGGTGATGAGAATTAGAGACTAGATCACCCAGAGACCTATGGTGAAACCAAGCGAAGTAAAAACAACCAAACAAATCTAACAATGAATTGGTACCCAGTGACATCATAGATCAGTGCCATCACCAAACAGCCCTACTACTGCAGAGGTGGGAACAATTACAAAGGCCCACCACCAGAAATAATGCAGAAAGTTAGAGACACAGCTCTATATGCAGTATCTTCATCACATCCCTCTCATCAGAGTTTTAGGAAAACCTGAATGAGGGAGAAGCAGTTGGAGAGACAGAGGGGAAAGAAGATATCAGGAAAACAAGGTCTTCTAAAACAGAGCTAAGCTCATATGAACTTATAGATGCTGGAGAAACAATCAGAGTCAACACAAGTTTACTTTATGAGACTGATGAATATGCACATGAGGGGAGCTCTGAATCTGGGCCTTTTTTGGGATTTCTTTATTTTGCTGTTGGCTTGACTTATAAACTTCAGTATGATCATTTTCATTTTATCTTATTATAGTTTTGTTAATAAATCAAAAATCCCAAAACAAGCGACAGTGTAAATAGCCAAAGTCAAGTGATTTGGGTCCTCTAAAATACAGTGAAAAAAATTTAAATCTCTATAGCAAAGATGTTCTTCAAATTACATAAACAATAGTTGTCTGAAGAGCTTTTTGAAGACTTCTTAAAGGTGTACATTAAGATTTTAATTAACTAGGGTCACAAGAGAGTTTTCTCTTGGTAACTCTGCTAATAGGATTGTTATATAGTAAATGATACCAAAACTTTTTTTTGCTCATAAAACTAGAGAGGATATGCTACAAGTTTCAACACTGATCTTAAGAAAACATTGTTTGCTTGACATGGTAGTACATACCTTAAATCCCAGAAATTAAAAGGCTGGGATGTTGATATTTGTGAGTTAGAGGTCAACTTTGTATATATAGTGAATTCCTGGCTAGTTAGACTATGCAGTGAAACACTATCTCAAAATAATGATAAAGAGGAGGATGAGAAATGAAGGAGCAGGAGGAAGAGGAGGATGAGGAGGAAGAAGAGGAGAAGAGGAAGGAGAAGACAATGAGTAGGAAGCAAAGAAATGGAGGGAATGACATTATAACATGATCCCTCCACAGCATTGTAGAAATGTTATAAGATAAATAGGGCATATTTTGATAAAGGATGAAATTAGAAATTACTAATAATTTTTAAAGATTTAAAATCATGTCAGTGGATAATGAGAAATTATAAATAAATTCAAATATGAAAATCTCAATTATTTTCAGAAAAAAAAGTAATCATTACACTTGTATGTAGGAGAATAAATATAGTCACATTAGTCATTGAAAGGGCAAACAACTAAAATGGGAGTCACATGATTATATAACCAAAAGCCACTCAAGGGATAGGGAAAATAAAAAAGCAGCTTACCATATGAAAGATGCTTCCTCTGTGGAATCTGTGCTCTAATTACTAACATATCCTCCTGAGATGGATAAATGTCAGTGCAAAATCTTTGTGCTTTCATTACGTTGTGCTGCTTATAAAGATTGCCTACCTCTGAGGCAAGTGATTTCTCAATTATTACTATACTCTGAATTAACTCCCCTGGCTTTCAACATTACATACTATCCTGATTGAGTTAACAGATATTTCTGTCTTCAATGTTTTGGTTTATAATATATACTTGGAAATTATGTTTTAGTTAGTTTTACTTGTCAACTTAGGAAATTTGAAAGGCAGTCATGATAAAGGCATAGATGTCACTCATTTAAATAGATTCAATTCTTACCTACTTATATGTAGTTAGATTAACTAAATATTAATAAAATTTAAAGTTTGTTTTCTTAGTTTTACTAAAAGAAAAATTTAGTATTTGATAGCTATATATGGATACTGTTGTCATAATAGAAACAAAGAGAATGATACAAAGAATCAACAAACCCAAGGGCTGGA
The DNA here is from genome assembly GCA_902729485.2 of Mus minutoides. NCBI lineage: Eukaryota > Metazoa > Chordata > Mammalia > Rodentia > Muridae > Mus > Mus minutoides. The sequence goes on along the minus strand of LR752278.1, from coordinate 93,317 downwards.
TCTTTGAGTAAATTGACAAGATAGATAAACCCTTAGCCAAACTAAAGGTCACAGAGACAATATCCAAATTAACAAAATCAAAAATGAAAAGGGAGACATAACAACAGAAACCTAGGAATAAAGGAAATCAGAGAAAAACTCAGAAGTGGAAAAAAATCTCCCATGCTCATGAATTGGTAGTATTAACATAGTGAAAATGGCCATCTTGCAAAAAGCAATCTATAGTTTTACTGCAATCCACATCAAATTCCAACACAACTCTTTACAGACATGGAAAGAACAATTCTCAACTTCATATGGAACAAAAAATCCAGGAGAGCCAAAACTTTTCTCAACATAAAAAAAAAAAAAAAAAAAAAAAAAATCTTCAGAAGAAACCACCAACCCCACCACCAAAATAAAAAAAAAAAAAAAAAAAAAAAAAAAAAAAAAAAAAAAAAAAAAAAAAAAAAAAAAATCTTCTGAGGGAATCATCATCCCTGACCTCAAGCTATACTACAAACCAATAGTGATACAAACCACATGGCATTGATATTGAGATGACAGGTCAATCAAAGGAATAGAGTTGAAGACCCAGAAGTAATCCTACACACCTACGAACCCTTGATCTTTGACAAAGAAGCCAAAAACATATAGTGGGGGGAAAAAAGAGCATCTTCCATAAATGGTTCTGTTCTAACTAGTGTCTGTATGAAGAAAAGTGAAATTAGATCCATGTTTATCACCTTGTCAAAACTCAAGTCCAAGTGGTTCAAGGACTTCAAGTTAAAACCAGATATACTGAATTCAATATCATTTTTTTTTTTTCAAGAATAGGGAAGAGCATTAGTAGGTAAATGAAGACAATTCCAAGTAGTGTATAAGTCAGGGCATTATCAGTTATGTTTGTTAGCTGAACATAAATGTTGACCACACATGAAACAAAATATAAGCATCAAGAGTAAATAGAAACATATCACAGTGACAAATATAACAAATATAATAAAACTCCTCAAATGTTCTGAGAATCACCAGAAGTGACCCATGAGAAGAAGTGAGAAAAAATGCTCTTTAAATTGGAGCAAATACCTTACTTGACTCAATGTTGCTAATAATCAAATTAACTAAAATGTAGCATTTATATTGTAAAATAAAAGTGAAGCTCGGGGGCTGGTGAGATGGCTCAGCGGGTAAGAGCACCCGACTGCTCTTCCGAAGGTGATAAGTTCAAATCCCAGCAACCACATGGTGGCTCACAACCATCCGATCTGGCTCCCTCTTCTGGAGTGTCTGAAGACAGCTACAGTGTACTTATGTATAATAAATAAAAAATAATAAAAAATATTAAAAAAAAAGTGAAGCTCAAAAATGTGATGTATTTCAGTGTAGCTTTTTATTTCTCAAAAAATGTTTCTCCTTCACTAGATTTGACTGACAATCATAAAACCATACAGAAATTAAGAACTACATAGCTTGATTCTTTGTTTTGCATTCTTCCTTTGTGACTTACTTTCTACATGAATTGGAACAAGTTACTTAATATTTTTTCATGTTTCTGTTACTTAAAGGAAATATAATAAAACTTAGATGAATTATATAAATTATAATTAAAATTTATGTACATTATGATAACCAAACATAAAATATCAGAAAATAAGTAACAAATTAGAATTGTCTGCATGTATATTGATATTTATATATAAAGGCTTAATTATTAAGGTTTTATTTTATGTTTAATTTTATGTATACATTTATTTTGTTTATAATTATATGTATACCTGTATGGAGTTGCCTGTCGAGGCCAGAAGAGGACATCAAAAGTCCTGGAGCCAAAGTTACAGACAACTTGGTGCCACCTTACTTAGGTTCTAGGAATCAAGCTTAAGTCTCCTTCAAGAGCATTACTCATAACTAGTGAGGCATCTCCCATTTCCTAATTATTAATCTTTGCCTGTAGGATTGATTGGTATTCAAATTTTAAGATGTCTAAAAAGCACTTACTATCAGACTGTTCAATATTCTATCTTTTATTTCATTCTTAGCTAAGATAAAAGATCTGTCTAAATAGTATGAAATTTTTTCCTTATCATCAATGTGCCTTTATTTTTTTTAAGAGTCTTCATTTATATATATGCTATGACTATCATTTCACATTTTGGCAAATCTTTCCAATTATTCTACTTTGCATTACTACAAAGTACCATTAGACATTATGCTATTTATTGTAGCTAAGCAGTTTATAAATTCTTCCTCTTAAAGGTAGCCAATTGGAAGTTCAGAGAATCACAGCAAGGTTTGAAATCTCATAGAACACACTGGCAGATTCTGGAGTGGACTCTACATTTACATTTGATTCTTTACATTTGATTCTGCTCACTTCTGTGTATGAGAAGACATGTACAAAATTTGTTCTGACACTCTATGATACCTTGAATGAATACCATGCCTCCTCCCTTACTGTAGTCTCAGACATTTCATCATAAATTGATTGATCTGTCTGTGAAGGTTTAGGAACTATTATTTATTAATCCTAATAATAGATGTGATAGATTACAGATACAAGTGATTGTGTTATTGATATTCTTTGTAGGTAGGAAGGAGAGTTTTTATGTGAATCATGTTACTTAGTATTGACACGTGAGATGGATTGGTAGCTACATTAAATTATTAAGTACACAATAACTCTATCAGTGTTTTAATCTTTAAAGTGTTTTAAATTGTGACTTATGTGAAAATACAAAAATAAGTTTGTTAAAAACCTTTTATTTATTTTATTTATTTGTATGGTTAGGTAATCATTAAGATTTAACTGTTAATTCTATATTATGCAATGTTATGAGAAGAATATTTCCAAGTTATGATATTTGTTTAAATTTAAATATAATTAACACATTTTTCTGACAATTTCTCACTACAGAAAACTTTCTACATATTTGCAATGTTAAAATTTCATTGAGCTATGAACAAGAACGACTTACACATTGATTGTCAGTGATATTAACCAATAATATTATAACAGGTGAAAATCTCTAAATAGGAAATAACAGTAAATTATATAAATTTGTTCAAAGGATGACACAATGGAAATCTTTGTTTTAGTGAAACGTAATGTTAATGTTTATATTAATTTACAACTCAAAATATAAAATATATCAGGTTTTATAATTCATTTTAAGTTAATCACCTGAGAGCTTTCTTTTTGTGAATCATTATTGATCATGAAGACCTAGAAACACTTTTCATTACCTTATTTCAGGATTGGGCTGTACAAAGAGACAGAACATTCAACATGTTAACCAAAGAAATTGGATAATTTATAGATAAGATGCAGTAGAAAACTGAAGTCTAGTCTTCATGGTGAGCCAGTGAAGTGTTTTAAGTGTAGCCTCCCACCCAAGTCTTTGTGGACAGGATCTCATGTGAGCATGCCTCCTACTGCATATCAGGATTAATCTCTGAAAGGCACAGCGGCCAGGTTTTGTACACAGGGATAACTTTAGTTATGGAGATGAAGTGTTGTATCATATTCTATTGTAAAGGAAAGAAATGTAACCTAGACTATTTCATCCAGCTCTACCATAGAATACCACATTCTTTAGTTATTGCTGGTAATAATTAAGAAAGGTTTGGGAGAGAATGGTGGGTGATGCAGTACCACTCCAGACACCACCTCGTAGTGGAGATGTTAGGACAAGATAGACTACATAAAAGAAAGGACAGATGAAGCCTTGAACCACAAAATTAAAGTGGACTATCCCAATTTCCATCTCTACCACACTATTCCTAATATGGAGTGTGTTATGCTGATATTAGATATATCTGAAATAGGATTTACTATGCTTGGGCCTTTTATCTCCAGGAGCACATCTGAGTAATCTGATACAGACTAAATGCAAAGTAATTCACAATTGTGGATATGCAATGGTTTGAATGACAAAGTTGACCTTAGGCTCACAGATTTGAATCCTTGGTGACTGGAGTGGTACTATTAAAATAACTAGTAAGTGGGGTCTTGTTGGAGAAAATGTGTCATTAGAGGTGGGTGCACTTTGAGGTTTCCAAAGTCCATCCAAAGCCCAGTTTCTCTCTCTCTCTCTCTCTCTCTCTCTCTCTCTCTCTCTCTCTCTCTGGATCTCTCTGGATCAGGATATAGCTTTCAGCTACTGCTCCAGGGCCCCACTCCATGATATAGCTTTCAGCTATGCTCTCAGTAATGAGGATAATGGACTAAGCCTCAGAACCTGAAAGCAACTCCTCAATTAAATGTTTAACTTAGTTATGGCATTTCTTCATAACAATAAAAGAGTTGACTAAGACAAGCTACAGCCGGGCAATTGTAGCATGTTTTGTTTTGTTTCTGGGGGTGGGGGGGGGGACAACAAAAGGTTCTTTGAGATGAAAAATGTAAAATTTTATTCAAGTCATTGGCTCAATATGTTCTGCATGCATGATCATTTATAATCATAACTGAAATGAAAGAATTTAGAATCACTGGGGAAACATACTTATAGTTACATCTGTGAGGGTGTTCTAAGAGAGATGTACTAAGGTAGAAAGGCTCCAACCTAAATCTGGGTGAGACTCTCTCATTTTTTGTAGTCCTGGGCTGAATAATGAGAAAGGAAGGTAGATAGTTGAGAGCCATCATGGCAAGTATCTTCTGATGCTTCCCAGTTGTGGATACAATGTGACTATGTGCCATATGTTTCCGTATGCTTCACCCACCCCAAACCAGTTTTGTTGCCAGGCCCATACTTTGCTTCAATTGACCATATTCTCAAGTGTGATCCCAAGATAAGATTTTTCTTCTTTAAGTTGCTTCTAAAAAAAAACTTTCTAGAAAAGTAACTAATGTATCAAAAATACAGTAAGCAGTAACTATTACAATAACAACCCCCTGTGTGGATAAAAGTGGGATCTTTGCCTCAATAATATGAATAAAGGTATGAAGCAATATTTCCAAAGAAAAATGGCTACTTTTAAACTTCCTCTAAGCTTTCACATGTACTAAAGAATGGAAATGCTGACGCTTCTGTTATACTTGATATAAAAGTCAATGTTGCTTGATTTCCAGTGATGAAGTGATAAGATTAGAGCCAGGCCCAAGCTTTACAAAAGCTGGTTCAAATCCTCTGTTCCAGCTCGAACTCCTCTCCAAGCTGACTGATTCAAACCTGCTTCTCTCAGCTTCCGACTAAGTCGCTCTGTCGGAAGGACAGCAATTCAGTTGCATGTAATGAACTGCTCTAAACTTAACTGCTGGGCTCTGTACTGAGCTCAACTGCACTCCACTGACCTTCTTTAAGCTGAGTTCTCTGAAAACCGAACTGAGCTGAGCTAAGCTGAACCGAGCTGAGCTGAGCTGAGCTGAGCTGAGCTGAGCTGAGTTGTACTGTACTGGACTGGACTGGACTGGATTGGACTGCACTTGCACTTAACTCCTCCGTACACCACTCTCTTTCCCTCACTGTTCTTTCAGTAGCCTCTCTTACCTGTTTGTTCTCATGAGACTTGAACCTATTCTATCTCCAACTCATCTGTCAATTTTTTTCTGATTCATCATTTTGTTTGTCCCTCAGTTAGACTTAATTGTTTTGGATTAAAGGTGTCCAAATGAAGGCCTCTTTTTATTCCAGCCAAAGGGATTAAAAGTGTACTAAATACATTTTAAAATTTAATGAAAATGAAGGCACAACAGTTCCAAACTAATGAGACACTATGAAAGCAGTGTTAAGAGGAAAACTCATAGCTCTGCGTGTCTCCAAAAAGAAACTGGAGAGAGCATACACTAGCAGCTTAACAACACACCTGGAAGCTCTAGAAAAAAATAAATAAATAAAAAGAAGCAAATACACCCAAGAGGAATATACAGCAGGAAATAATCAAACTAAGGGCTGAAATCAACCAAATAGAAATAAAAAGAACTACACAAAGAATCAATCAATCAAACCAGGAATTTTTTTTTTCTTTTTGAGAAAATGAACAAGATAGATAAACCCTTAGCAGGTCTAACCAGAGGATACAGAGACAGTATTGAAATTAATAAAATCAGAAATGAAAAGGGAGATATAACAACAGAAACAGAAAATAGAAAAAATCACCAGGTCCTACTATAAAAGCCTATATTCAACAAAACTGAAAAATCCAGATGAAATGAACATTTATCTAGATAGATGTTAAATACCAGTTAAATCAGGACCAGATAAACAGTCCCATAATACCTAAAGAAATCAAAGCAATCATTTAGTCTCACAACCAAAAAAAAAAAAAAAAAAAAAAAAAAAAAAAAAAAAAAAAAAAAACAGCAGCAGATGGATTTAGTACATAATTCTATTAGACCTTCAAAGAAGACCTAATACCAATACTCTTAAAACTATTCCACAAAATAGAAACAGAAGGAACACTATTCAATTCATTCCATGAAGCCACAGTTATGCTGCCCCACTCTCCCTTGGAGATGGAATGGTTTTTGTCTAATTCAGAACTTGTCACAATTTCCTTTTATAGAGGATTTCATAAGAGATTTTTTTCTACTTTTATCATGTTTAATGTTCCAAATAGATTTTAAAAACTGGTTGAGTGCATATTACTTTTAGCTTCGGAAGGTATCATGTATACTTAAGAGGCATTTAACTGTTATAATAATTTAAAATGTACAAAACTGGAAGTTTGCATCTTTGTCATCTGTAAATATTTGTCAGGTAAATTCTCAAATATTTTAATATACTTACTGAATTTCTCACGAAGAAAAAAACTTCATAGGAGATAAAAATAACTGGAATGGAACTGGGAGAAAGGACTTTGCTACCCATATTATGCTTGACTGCCTCCTCTCTATGACACATCCATTTCATATTTCACACAGAAGTGTTGTGGTACATCTCATGAGATTGCTTCCTGGGAAGGATCAAGGTAGTGGAGGACAGCTTGAATTCTGTTGCCAACTCTTGAGCGTGAGTGGGAAAAGGATGGAATATTTCAATTTAAGTGAAAAAAAATACATATAATTATGGTGTAGCAAAGAGTGTTCTAAAAATACACAGAAAATAAGACCCTTCAGATTTCAATAGCCCCTGTCAGGTTTAGTGAAAAGCATTGCGATATTAAAGGGAACAAGAAGTAAAACAATAATAACTGAATGAAGAAATTCCTCATAATTTTACAAAATCATCTCTTGCAACAACTATATTGCAAAGTTTCTGAAGACACCCTAAATATCTCTAAGCTGCATGCTTGAGAGCAATGCATTAGAAGGTCACATTTTATTCCATTACTGATAATTATTACATTAATGATAGTGTGATCAACAAATATGTCATAGCTTTGCTAAACAAAATTTCTACACCTATAAAGAGAGATAATTATTACTTTGAGGTTTTATTAGAGACATGATTCAATCTTATAAGAATTAATATGTTCCATAAATATTAATTTACTTTTGCTCATACTTTAATCTTCTGTGATCTGCTTTAGGAATTTTCTATTTTTCTTATGATAAGGTAAACTGAGTCACATTATCTAAGGATGTAGAAAAATGAGGTATGATATAGAAAAATACTGATCATAGTGTCCTAGGCCTTGCTTCAGCCTTTTTTCTATATTTTAATTTTTCTCTTTCTTTCTTTCTTTCTTTCTTTCTTTCTTTCTTTCTTTCTTTCTTTCTTTCTTTCTTTTTCTCTTTCTCTTTCTCTCTTTCTCTCTTTCTTTCTCTTACTTATTTATTAGGGCAGCTCCAAATTCTCCAAGGTTTTGGTTTACTAAACAGTTTCATCCTGAAAGCAAGCCAGCCTGTCACAGAGAACTCTATTCTTAATAAAAGCAAAACAAACAAACAAGAGAAATAGCCTTTGAAAAAACTCAACTTGCAACTAGGCAGGTTGGAATTCTAACACCATGGAGGATAAGAAGGAAAAACCGCAATGTCACAGTCAGTCTGCGCTACATAAGGCAGTGTAGGTCAGATTAGACTATGTCAAGAGGCCTTTTATTTTAGGAAAAAATAACATATAAATAACTTGATAAAGCTAAACACCTACTATGAAATTAACATAAACACAAATAAAAAATAATAGCAAAATTAAAACCTAAATAATATGGAACTTTAAACCCACAGAAGAAATAATAATCAGAAAATTTTCAGTTGACTCCTT
>LR752278.1:0-85088 GCA_902729485.2 Mus minutoides | reverse complement strand
TGGCCATCAGTGGGAAGAGAGGCCCCTTGGTTATGCAGACTTTATTTGCCCCAATACAGGGGAACACCGGGGCCAGGGGGTGGGAGCGGGTGGGTAGGGTAGCAGGGCCGGGAGGGGGGAGGATATAGGGAACTTTCTGGATAACACTTGAAATGTAAATGAAGAAAATATCTAATAAAAGTTGAAAAAAAAAATATTCAAAACTCACACATACACAAAACTCGACATTTCCAATAATTATATGCATTAATTATTAAAGAATAAACTAGATAACAATATGGACAATGACATCTTAGTGCTACTTTCAGACTACTGTGCTCTAAATATTAATCTCACTAGGAAAAACCTATCTTGAGACCCAGTAGTTCCTCTTGCTGCCTGATGCAGTTGACAGGGCAGTCGTCGTGGGTTTTGTAGGTGAAATCTGTGTTTGGACCTTCCCTACAAGGAATGAGTCGAGCTGCCATAACTTGGAGCTATGACCCCTTCATGACTAGAAAGCATTATCGACTATGCTATGTAATTTTAAGTGAATTTCTAATCACTCTGACATATGCATCATACCACATTAACTAGATATTAATGACATGAAATTAGATTTATATGTAATTTAGGAAAAAGATTTACACAATATGAGGCTCAATGAGAAACTCTAATTTCTCTGTGTTAGAAGAACTAAGGTGATGCGAGAGAGAGGCTGAGAAGCCCACTACACATGAGCATTAATAGTGAGAATTTTTCTAGAATGATAATTGCAAAGACACTCTCTATACATGAAGTAAAACTAGTTATAAGTCACACATAAGATAAATAAACAGAAAATCCATGCTTTGCTTCTTTAAAATAAAAAACAAAAAAAGATACAAAAATTAATGCAAATTAAATATATAGGAAATTCTAAAATTACTAGAAGGAAAAGTCACAAGTGATATTCAAAGAAACTTGCAAAGAAAGTGACGAAGTTCAATGGCCACTTACAGTTTAAAATCAAATCAGTTTGTGATAAAAGGTAACTTCTATATACCACAGTCAAGGAAAGTTTAAGAAACAAAACAGCAACATCATAACAATCTGTTTATCACTTATGAAAGTCTGAAAATTAAAGTTAAAAGAATGAGTTTTATACTGTAAAATAGCTAGTTCTTTCTTTACACAGGTAAACATCTCCCCAAACATCACAAAGTATCTACTCCAAAGCAAATGATAAAATGTATTATTTTACTATGAAACATGTAAAGAACAAACTACTGAGAACCTGAATGCTTTTTGTCATATATTGCAAAAATATTAGTTAATTAAAATCTACATATAACAAGGGGGTAATATATTTTAAAAGAAAAAAACAAAACAAAACAAATTCAATGTGGCACTTACTTTACAAAAGAATTTATCCCAATAACTGGCCAGCACATAAAGATGTATGTAAGCTTATTCATGCTATAGCTTAAAACGTCAAAAAGAGTCACTAAACTAAAATCAAATCTCATTAATGTGGACTTCCCAAGCTATAATACCAACTTTTCAGGCAATATGTGCTCATTGACAATGACACTGTGACTATTATGGGGTGGTAATTAATTGTACACCTGGATTTCAGGCCAGGTCAATGAAAGAGAATTCATGTCTAGAATTATACAGCTGGTGAAAAAAATGTCACAGGCCCAAGTGGGAAAAGTGTTAGATATCTCCCACCCCAAACTGTCACAGTATCCAACTACCTTCTAAACAGTTTACATTATTAGTAGTACACAAATTTTATCCTCAGTCTTGATCGGGGAGGTTTTTCTTTGCCATGGTGAGTGAGGAGGTATATAACTCTTCAAGAATATGACAATAAGGGACTAGAGTACTTAGCCGTACAGAGGAATAATATCTGGGATGGAAAAGCAGAGGTAGCAAGCTACAGGAACCTAAAGCAGCAGGTATGAGCTCACATCTTGAAGGCAGAAGGCAGCAAGGCCTTATCAGTAAGACTTCATAAACTTCAAAGCTTTCCCCCAAGGACACATCTCTTCCCAAAATGCCATACCTCCTGATCTACCCCACCTACTGCCAACAGAAGACCAATTTTCAAATATCCCAGACTTTATTCAGACCACCACAAACATTTCAATAATAAAGATATTGAATGAATAAGTATATGAACATACAATTAGATTATGATTCCATTTAAACAAAACTTTCAAACAAGTAGCCCAAAATTCTCTAGCACTGGAGGCCAGGGCAGGGTCTGTCACTGGGGAGAAATGTGGAAATATCACAATGGTTTATAGAAGGAAGGAGTCTACACATTCTGTGACTTCATTTTATTGCACATAAAAATCTTTTTTTTTTTTGGAAATGAAAAGTATAAAGGAAAGCATTACATTCTAATGCAGTGTACTTCATGTGTGAATATTCAGGATTTGCAGTTAAGAAGCAAACCGATGTGAAAAAGGAAGACCATTTGAATAAATATTAGCAAAATTTAGACAATTATCGACAAATGCCATTTATCCAGGTAATAATACAATCATTTTCAATATTCAGAATGAAAACACATCACAGTCATAGGAACAGATAACTGAAGAAATTAGAAATTTGATGACCTATATATTCATGTTAGCAGATTAGCATTTATCACTAGGCATAAAGACTGAAAAGACTTCTGGTTATTGTAAAAAAAAAAAAAATCAACATATAAATAAAAGAGAAAATGTAAAAAGGAAGCAAAAATGCAAATTAAAATTCCTGAAATAAAACATGTGTTGGCTTGGAGAAAGGCAAAATAGATTTGAAAGGAGGGAAACATTACTAAACATCTTAAGACACAAAAATTTGGAAACAAAAACTTCTAAGGAAGTAACAGAATGATCCACATTTTCATCCATGCACATTAATATATTCATGCATTTGCACGTGCACACGCACACGCGCACGCACACACACACACACACACACACACACACACACACACACACAGTACACCATAATACAGATGGAAAAACATCTACATAGAACATACACAGAAGACCTGGTGCAGGGAAGCAAGTGGGACAGTCTTTTATGTGTTTCTGTGATTTTCTCCCATTCTTTTACATATGTAAACACAGAGAAGATTGAAGCTCAGTGACCTCTTAGTTGGATGAATACAAAGAAAGTCACACATGGGCATGTCATGAAGAAACAGTTGTTAGTCAAAAATAAAGAGAATTTTCAGAAGAAGAGAGAAGGAAGTCAGCTGAATGCCAGAGAACCACTGCCTTCTGCTCACAAAAGTGGAGGTTCAGAGGAAATCAAAGCTAAGATACAATTGTTTCCATGAGATTCTCAAAAATCAACAAAAGCCTAATTAAATCATTTTCAATAAAAGAAAAAATAAATTTGCTACCAATCTTTCTTTTTTAAATTTTTTTAAATTTTTTTCCAATTTTTATTAGATATTTTTTTCATTTAGATTTCAAATGCTATCCCGAAAGTCCCCTATACCCTCCCCCATCCCCTGCCCTGCTCCGCTACCCACCCACTCCCACATCTTAGCCCTGGTATTCCCCTGTCCTGGGGCATATAAGGTTTGCATGACCAAGGGGCCTCTCTTCCCAATGATGGCCAACTAGGCCATCTTCTGCAACATACGCAGCTAGAGACACGAGCTCTGGGGGCACTGGTTGGACATAGTACTACTGGAGGATCCTGCAATACTTCTCCAATACTTGCCAAATATCCAGAAGATGTTCCAGCTGGTAATAAGGACACATGCTCCACTATGTTCATAGCAGCCTTATTTATAATAGTAGAGGCTGAAAAGAACCCAGATGTCCCTCAAGAGAGGAGTGGATACAGAAAATGTGGTACATATACACAATGGAGTACTACTCAGCTATTAAAAACAATGAATTTATGAAATTCTTGAGCAAATGGATGGATCTAGAGGGTATCATCTTGAGTGAGGTAACCCAATCTTTCAATAAAAGTAATACTTGAGATTCTTTTAAACTAAAGGAAAAATGAGCAGGAAATGATGAATATCTGGATAATATAAAATCATATTACTGAATAATTATAAGTGAAGAATGATGCTTTTGCATGTATTTTTAAAAACTATCTGGGATTCTAGTGTGTGATTCACTGTGCACTTTGCCTGGTTAAGCTGACATCATGGCAAGACATCTATCTTTCACTGACACTTAATTTTACAAGAACGAAAGGAATATTTTTAATTTCCTCTCTGGTTTTCTAGAACATCTCATATATTCTGCTACACATTTGGATTTACTTTTTAAACCTTTGGTATGGTTTATTCTCTAATAATGTTACCAAACAAAATGTGTACAAATTAACTTGTACTAAAAAAATAATTGGCTATACATTCTGGAAGCATATGCATGCAGATATACATTTTTGCAAGTGAGCACTGACAATTCCTTCCCAGGATATGTCATGAAGGATTTGTCCACTTTAACTGCTTTATTTTACCTACCAAACATATACACAACTGACGCTTTCTACATTGTTTCTTCATATTCTTTTTCAGTTATGTTTTTCTCATTAAACAGTAAATTGTATCCTAAATAGAAGCCTAAATACAGTTTCTTATTATGACCAGTATACTATATGGAGTATAGTCATTTTTTTATCCATTTTGGGAATTTCAATTTTATTTGTCTTTCTACTGCAAATTAATGTTCACATTCCATAAAAATAGGAAAGCCAACAGCTCTAATCACCAAATAGGTAACCACAATTCACCAGCCTTTATCAAGAGTTAACACCTGTTTCACAGATTAAAATGTATTTGTCAATAACACAGGAGCCACAGAAATCTCTCTGTCTATTAAACGGCATGTTTTGAAGGCCATTTGATGTTATTCAGTACTCGTTGGTGTAACCCAGAATACTGACATGATTCCGTAATGCGAATATTATCACTTATTGGTGCCACGAGACCTATCTATTTCAGAAAATTTAACAGAAACAGGACAAGGATGTGTGATTGACAGTTAATAGCTACTTTGTCTAATTCCATTTAACCTGAATTAAAATGTCAGCTTGCTCATCAAGGAAGCAGCAGTGCACTGATTGTAGCCTCTGCAGATGAACGACCATTGTATTATCCTGTTTTCTTTACTTGCCAAAACAAAACAAAAGAAATCAAACAAGACAGATGATAATGCATAAAAGTGACACCCTCAAGTTAAGGTTGGTCTCATTTGTCCATTCTGTCCTTTATAAACATTTGCAATATCTTAAGAAGAATAAAACTAAATGCATTTATGGCAGAAAAATGCAACAGCAATACACCATTTAAAAGTTATCAATTGGTTTTGGATGTACAACAATAACTTTATGATTTTATGCACAATCAGCTATCCCAGTGGCTACATTTGCATTTGTATTCTTTTATAGTAGTAGACAAAATTAAAACAAAACAAATTGTTTTATTCTTACTCCATGTCCACAAAAATCATAGTTATAGTTAGTGCTATTCCCAAATTTAGAGAGAAAACAAATATCATATACATATATGAACAAATGTATAATACAAATAGTTAAAAACCAACTGTGACACTGTACATTTATATCTTATGAAAGATTGACAGCATGACACGTTTATCAGTATATGCATTAAAATAAACTATATGTTTGGGCTAGAAATAACTACATGTAGAATTGTAGCAAGCATGCACTGTGGAAATAAATATTTTTTTCTGTGACCTGGGCACAATTGCTACATGGTATTTACTTCATAACTTTGTGATAGAGAAAATATAGTCCTTGCATGTAATGAATGGAAAATATTTTCAGAGAGTTATAGAAGGGCATCTGGTATCTAAAAACGAGAAGTCTCTTTTTCATATTTTGTATGAGTTTGTTTTGACAGCCACAGTAACAAATTCAAAGTTGCCATCAAGGAGGTGTGGGAGGCATCCTCAGCACAGGCACAGTTTCTGCTTCCCAGAGGATTTAATGTCATCTCAATCAGAACAGCGCCTCTAGACAAAGGCAGTAATAAATTGGCGGCATCATCTTCACCCTGAGAAACCCAGAAAATGAGAATATAGAAATCATAGCAAAGCAGGTGACATTAAATCATCTACCTAGTGAAGAGCTTATACTGTACTCCATCTGAGAAACATAATGAATGAATAGCAACACTTTTAAAATGAAAATTAATTCATGTACATTAATATGGTGTATATTTAAAGACAACTGGAAGAAAGGTTTGCTACCAAGAAATGGCTTACATTTAAGGAGAGGAATGTGGCTAATTGCTCTTGTTTGGTCATTATGTGATGTTAACATAAATCAAAACATCACAGTATACTACATAAATCAGTGCAACTATTATGTAAATTCAAACTAAATAAAACTTACATAATGAACAAATAACAAATAGTCTACCCCCTTTCTGTCTCTCATTAGAAAACAAACAGGGTTCCAAGGGACAATAATAATATATAACAATGTAAAACAAAAATCAACACTTCTTAATAGGAAAAAATAAACAAACAAAAGAAAACTAACTGAAGAAAGAAACAGAAGTAGCACAGTGATCCACTTGTTCACGCAATCTGATTTCACATTAAAACACACAACTAGAAGCCAGGAAGCAACGATATACAAAGAACCTGTATGAAGAAGAAAAAAGGAAAGGAAAAAAAGGAGAAAAAGGAAGAACAAAAATTAAAAATGAGAAAATTTATGGATAACAACTGGCTTTGGGATATTAAGTTGCAGTAGACTAGGGGAATCTTCTCCTAGTGAGTCTAGACAAGGCCGTGCATTTATGAGAAAGGGATCCAAGTGCAGGCAACAGAGTTAGATACAACCCTTGCTTCTGCTATTAGGAGTCCCACATGAAGACCAAGCTGCACATTTGTTATGTATGTGCAGAAGGCTTAGGTTCCATGCCTGCTCTCTGGTTTGTAGTATAATTCCTGAGAGCTCCTATGAGCCTAGCTTAGTTGATTCTGTGGGTTTTCTTGTGGTTTCCTTTACCCTTCTGGCTCCTTCAATCCTTCTTCCCCCTCTTTCACAGGATTCCCAGGGCTCTGCCTAATGTTTGGCTGTAGGTCTATGCATCTGTTTCCATCAGTTGCTGGGGGAATCTTCTGGGGTGGCAATTGTACTAGGCTTCTTTCTATAAGAATATCAGTGTGGCACTGGCCTGGAGATGAGAAGGGGTCCCTAAGACCCCAGNAACTTCCAAAGATGCTATTTATTCTCTATTAACCATTTACTGATGGACATGCAGCCTACCATCAAGAGTCTTCTAGTTATCCAGGGAGATGCTTTTGAAGGACACTAAGTTTTTGTTTCCAGGTGGTTAGGAACTGTAGATAGCTTCTGGGTTCATTATGGGGGTATGTGTCCATTTTTCCTTTTACATCTAGGCCCCACGTGGTTCAGTCCCATGAAGGCCCTGTGTGTTCTATCTCCATGTTGTGTCATATATTCATCAGTCCTGATTTTTAGGGTTCTTTTCTTGGTGTCCTCACTCTTTCTGCATTGCCTGCAGAGTTCTCTGATGCCTGAAGGGAGGGATTTGATGGTGAGATTCCTGTTAGCATTCAACGTTCCAATGTCTCTCACTCTCTTCATATCTGGCTGTGGGTATCTGCATTTGTTCCATTTTCTACAGGAAGAATGAAGCTTCTCTAGTGATGTCTGAGTGAGACACTGGTCTATGAGTATAGCAGAATGGTACTGGAAGTCATTTAATAGCTATGGCTTTTGGTAAGTCAGCACTATTCATATCTGATGGTGTAGATTAATTGCTGTGTAGAGTAGTCCATTGGGTTTTTGTGAAAACACTTGGTCTAAGAAATGCTATTCAAAGTTTGCAATTATGAATTAAAATTTCACAAAACTGTAATTTATTCTTTGCTCAGACCATTTTTAACTACATGCTGAAAGTGCTGACATTCTGTGTTTTAACCTGTTCAGAATTAAGAGACATCTCAGAAAAAGTAAACCATCAATCTGACTACACTTTGGACTTCAAATACATTTCTACACTACAAGCTCAGCTAAATCATACCATATTCCGCATTTGTCCTTTCTTCCTTTGTGATTCACTCATGTCCCTGTCTCAGTAAAATGTGTGCTTGTGCATGTGCGTGTATGTGTGTTATGATGACCAGGCCTCCGTGTATTAGTTAGACACAGCAAGACTTTGAAAATAGTACCCTCTCATCCACAAATATCTAAGAAACAACAATTGAATATAAAATGACAATATCTGATTGTGTCTTTTTGTGCTGTTATGAAAAATAATTCTTATGAGGCTCCTGTAAGTGATCAATTGAGATGAAAGTGCCCCACCACTTGTTATTATCTATCACATTTCCTCTTGTCCTGTTCCCTAGGACCCCGCCAACACTAATAGTTAAACTTATATTCCCTTTATCCATGAATATGTCAAACTACCCTGCCATTTAATAACAGTATTAGATTATCAAATATATACACATATACATATATTTGTATATATGAATATTAGTTTATTTAAATGCTGCATATTACAATTGAAGTACTTATTTTGAATTTGGTATTGTTATGATGAAGATAAGATGTTAAAGGAAGGTTGTTTTATTTTATATTCTTTTCAGTACAGTGGTAATTTGCATTCGTTATGAGTACAATATTTTATGAAAAGTACTTAAGAGAAATAAATTAAAAGGCACTAAGAAGTGACAACTAAAATTAAAATGGAAAAAAATTCATTTTATTATCTACATGGAAATAATATTTGGTTTTCTAAATGTTCTATTAAATTTTTTGAAGATATTTTCTTCTAGTAAAATATGTACTACTAGTATTAGAAGGCAGTCTACTGTGTGATGTACATCAAAATGTTTGACAGTTCTTGATGTAATGGGATTGTCTAGCCATAACTATGATATTTACTTTAATAGAGAATCGAAGAGAAAAGGCAGAGAAATAATGGAGAGTTCCATGCTCCTGGCTATGAAAATGTGGGAGGACCATGGACCAAGGAGGCAGTTCTAGATATGGGAGTGTAAGGAATTGATCTATACCTGTTCTCTCAGGTGAGCCTTGTTCTAGTACAGAGAAATGTCATCTAGGCTTCATTAGAAATTCAACGAATTGTTAAAGGATCTGGAGAGATGGTTCAACAATTCATAATGGTTGTTGCTCTTACAGAGTACCTTTTTTTCAATTTTGAGCAAACATATAGTGGTTCACAAGCATCCCTAACTCCAGTTATAACAAACCAAATACCTATTCATACTCTACAAGCACCAGGCACATATGTGGTGGACATACAGCAATAACATGTAAAATAACATGAATAAATCTATTACAAAGGTAAAAGGTAATTTTAAAAAACTCAGGTTATTGCAAACAAATATTTGTTATTTCTCATAAATAATAAAATAAAATAAAATAAAATAAAATAAAATAAATAGTAGAATGAAAGGACAAAGACATGGCTTAGCAGTTAATGTAGCATGCCAGGCTTAGCAGTTTAAGTGATATTCAGGGAAGAGCACACTAATTGGTTGTCCAATATCAAACAGTCAGCTCTGAAAATTTACACTGTATGGACTAAATGGGTTATATTCAGAAATATATTTATGCATATATATGTTTACATATGCACATATGTAGTACAAATATATGTGCACACACATTCATATATATATATATATATATATATATATATATATATATGAATAATTAAATATATAAATCTGTGATATAATAATTAGTGAACAGAGGCCAACCAATTGAAGTAGATTCAGGAGGGTTTATATCAGGGCTTAGAGGAAAGGAAGGGAATAGAAAAATTCTGTAATTAAATTGTAACAGAAATAAATTAATACCAACAAAAGGGTGCACACTATCCTTGTTGATGACCACAGTTTTGTTCTAGCACCCACATCAAGGAGCTCATAGTCCAGTACCATATTTAATTACAGGGCCAGGGGATCTGTGTTTTCTGGCCTCTCAGGGTACCTGCAACCTTGAGAATATACCCACAAATGGACATATGCACATATACTTTATTAAAAATAATAAACATTTAAAAATCTTTTAAAATCAGTTTAAACCTTTAAATCTTAAATCCTTTTAATCTTTAAACCTTTAATATACAACAGTTTAAAATTGACAACAGTGGTGACATATTTTTCTTTTCACTACTAAAAATTAAATGACTATCACATGTTTTCGGAGATGCCATCTTATACGTGACTCATTTAATATTGTAGTATTGGCCACTTAGTACAATGTACTGACACTAGTTCCTTTCATTTTTTTTCTTTATGTAGACATGCACTTATGTTATACATTAAGATAATTCATAACTTGAAATTTGTTCACAAGTAAAAGAATGAACTATATCTTTTATATTTGTTCACTATAGGTCATAAATATGACAGAGAATAGCATAATTAAACATATCTAAGTGTATTTTTTTTCTTTAGAAAATCATGAGAGAATTGCCTCTCAGAAATACATGAAACACAACATTAAAATTGGGTATCAAAATAACCACAAGGACCATGTTAGATACATGCAGAGGAAATAGCATTATTAGTTGATTGTCTTTCTTGAATTTTCTAATAATTAAAAATGAGAGCATTTCTCTATGCACTAATAAGTGTTCTATATCACAACATTCTTTCAAGCATCTCTCTAGGTTTATATTTTTATCAGTGGCAAATCTGTATCCAGAGCTAAGAGAAGAGATTTACACAATCCTGTCATTTTGAAACACTGCTGATCTGTTTCACTGGTCCTCAACTTTTAAAACTCAATGAGTTTCCAGTGTGTTAGCCTCACTTTTCTCTTGGGTCAGATGAATCCATTGAACTCTGAACAGATGCTGAATGTATAAGATGAAAGTACTACAATTTTCACCTGATAAGAAATTTTACATTGTTGTAATAATTCTGGATAGTTTTTTGAAATGATTTATTTTCAATTTACATAATGTATGGAGATTTGAGGTTATTATGCATAATGTGCATATATTTTATTTCACAGGCATATATGTTTACAAAAACAAATGTATTTTCTCTTAATTAACTTTTGGAATATATCAAATCAGTAGTTCTCAAGCTTCCTAATACAAACACATTATAATATAGTTTCTCATGTTGCAGTGAGCTCCAAAGATAAAATTATTTTGTTGTGACTTCACAACTGTATTTTTCTATTGTTCTGAATTGTAATGTAAATAAATATCTGATATGCAGAATACTGGATATGTGATTTCCAACAGGGTGGTGTCCCACAGGTTGAGTATCACTATTCTGAGTCCTACAGACAAATATTAGGCAGAGTCTAGTTGAGTTGACATAGCAAGGATTTGGGAGCCAGAAGGATCAAAGATACCACAAGAACATGGCCACAGAATCAATTGATTTGGACTCAAATGGTCTCAGGGACCCTAGGTCCTATGCATATATGTTATGTTTGTGTAGCTCAATGGTTTTGTGGAATTGGTAATAGCGGGAGCATTTGTGACCTTTTCCATCTACTGGGTTGCCTCAAGCCTTGATGTGAGAACATGTGCCTGGTTTTATTTTACCTTATGCTGTATTGTATATGGTTGATGTTTTCTGAAGCAAGGTGAATAAAGAAGGTAACAAAAGGGAGGTGAGTGTGGAGTAGCGAGTGGGTGTGGAAGAGACTGGGGGAGGGGAGGGAGGGGCAATTGCTGTCAGGACTTAATATATGAGAGAATAAGTAAAAAGGAAAAATCTAAAAATGGAGAGAGACAGAGACAGAAAGAACTCTAACTATTTTGGGATTTCATGTATTTCTTAGAAGGTTTTTCTTTATTTGTCTCTAATATAATTTATCTGGTGACAATTTTTGAATTAATAAATTATTAACAATTTTGGAATTGCGTGGCTGTATATGAAAATTATTTGATTTTACTGGAAACTCTTGTGCTATATGAAAAATTTGGAGCCCTTTTTGTAACTTTCTTTGCAGCTTCCACAGTTGACATTTCAGACCTGCGTGTCATTAGCACTGTGTATCATAGGAATAAGCTGATCTTATCAGGTTTTTAAGGTTTTTAAAACATATTAGTTATTCATTTACATTCCAATATTGGACCTCTCTCTTCTCAGTACCCCCTAAGGCAAAGCCTCCCCATATTCCTTCTTCCTCTGCTCCTCTAAGAAGGAGAATCCCCAACTGGTTATTCCCCTCCCACCCACCCTACCCCCACACACTGCAGTTCTAGTACATGCTCTCCCACACAGGACAAACATGATGGCCCAATGATGGCACAGGGATTCAGAGGCACATAAAATACTGCCAGCATTCCAACTGTTGAGGGACCCGCATGAAAACCAAGCTGTTCATCTGCTATGTATGAGCAGGTAGCTTAGGCCTAGTTAGTCTGTGCTCACTGTTTGCTTGGTGGTTCAGTCTCTAGGAGGTTTTGAGGATCCAGATTAGTTGACTCTTGGTCTTCCTGTGAAATCTGTATCCTCTTCAGGTCCCTCATTCCTGAACTTCATCTAATATTTCACTGTGCGTTTCTACATCTCTAAATTATAAAAGATAATTTAGTAGATTGTCACTAATAGCATCATGGATGGATCCTTGCCCATGGAATGGTTCTCAATCTGTACAAGTCATTGGTTGACCATTACCTCAGCTTCTTCCCTATTTTGGACTACATCTTGTATGCAGGACACATTTTGGGGCAAAGGTTTTCTGGGTAGCTTGCTGTCCTTATGCCTCCATTGGGAGTCCTGCCTGGCTGCATGAAATGGCCAATTCAGGCATCATATTCCCCACTGCTAGGAGTCTCAGCTGCAGTCACTCACATAGACACCTTGGGGCCTCCTGTATCTCAGATCTCTGGCACATCTTAGAGATTGTCCCCTCCCACTGCCAATTTCTTTTTCCCCTCTGCTAATTTCTCTACACGTGATCCCACCCCTTCCTTACTCTTCTCTTCATTCCCTCTCCCACCCAGATATCTATTTATTTCCCTGAGAAAGATTCAGCCATCCTCCCTTGGACCCTCCTTGTTATTTGGCTTCTTTGGGTCTGTAGATTCAACGTGGCTACTGTACTTTATGGCTAATATCCACTGATAAGTAAGTACATACTATGCATGTCCTTTTGGGTCTGAATTACCTCACTCATGATGATACTTTTTAGTTATATCTATTTGCCTGCACATTGCATTATGTCCTCTTTTTTAATAGCTGAGTAGTAGTCCATTTTGTAAATGAACCATATTTTTTTATTCATTCTTTAGTTGAGGAACATCTGGTTGTTTCCAGTTTCTGGCTATTATGAATCAAGCAAATATTAAAATAGATGAGCAAGTGTTCTTGTGCTATAGTATAACATCTTTTGGATATATGCCCAGGAATGGTATAGTTAGGCCTTGAGATACAACTCTTCCCAGTTTTCTGAGAAACCAGCAAATTGATTTCCAAAGTGCTTGTTTAAGTTTGCACTCCCACCAGCAGTGGGGTAATTATATGGCTATATATGAAGCAAGCTGCACAGCTTTACCAGGATGTGCTGTAGCTTGAGATTTTTATCTTAGTCATTCTGATGGGTGTAAGGTAGGAAGAATCTCAGAGTCAATTTTGATTTGCATTTTCTTAATGATTAAGGATTGTGACATTTCTTTAAAGTGCTTCTTGGCCATTAAAGATTACTTTGTTGAGAATTCTCTGATTAGCTCTGTTCTGTACCTCGTATTTAATTGGGTTACTTGGGTTGTTGTTGTCTAACTTCTTGAGTTCTTTATATATTTTGGATATTAACCCTCAGTCATATGTTGGCTTGGTGAGAATTTTTTTTTTCTTTCCAATCTGTAGGCTGCTGTTTTGTCCTATTAAATGTGTCATTTGATTTATAGAATCTTTTTACCTTCATGAGGTCTCATTTATTAATTGTTGAACTTAGTGCCTTATGCATTGGTGTTATGTTCAAGAAGTTGTCTCCTATACCACTGAGTTCAAGGCTATTCACTATTTTCTGTCTTATAAGATTTAGTTTTGTCTAGCTTGTGGTTTTGGTCTTTGATCCACATAGACTTGAATTTTGGGCAGGGATATAAATATGGACCTATTTGTACTCTTATACATGCAGACATCCAGTTAGATCAGTACCATTTTTTGAAGATTAGCATGTTTTCTGAGTAATTTATTTTGGAAATATGTACTCTGAAATCTGTGACTGTCTACATTCCACATTTTCTGCTCATTTTTTTCCCTCACAAACATTTTCATGATTAGAAATATCTTCCAATTATCAGGAGATATTTTCACTTTGCCATCCAGGTCTCATAAAAATCTCTATCCTGCTTTGTAAGACATAATAATCTTTTCTGTAAACAGATTTGTTGCTGTTATTCTTATTGTTATTTTGTTGTTAATTATCATTTAAAACTTGAGAGGAAATAAAATCACAATGGCAAAGAGTGCCAAACTTGGATCAGTGATGTGTAAATGAAAGGGTTTTCTGAATTATAAAAACCAACCCACATGTATAGCTGGGGAAAATTTTAAAAGCTTCAAGTTATTTTTCACTCCAGGCTTGCTCTGACACTTCACATCCAATCCATCAACAAAGCCCATGGGTTTTGAAATATATCCAGGGGCAGTTGAAATTGCTCTAGATATCTGCTGCTCCACAACTCAACTCTGAAAATGTGTCTGTTTCAATATGGCTTTCTTCATGATGTTTACCTGACGAATGGACATAAAAGCAACTTGTGTCTCATCCCTGAGGGCTCAATTGAAGGAAAGTGCACTAAGGACTCTCCAATGTGAATGATAGTTTATAGTACAAGCAGTGTAAATTAAGATTTAAATGAGCCAGCAGGACAATGCTTTGATATTGTCACTCTTCACTGAATGGAAAAATGAAGAGAAGTTGTCATGATGATAACACAGCAATGCCTTCTACCCTGATGAGATGCGGTATAGATGTTGCTAATTAGATGTTGCAGATTTATCTAAGAAGAGTCCATGGAAATAAGGGCTCATATGCATTGTACCTGCAAGAAACCATTAGATATACTACAACACTAATATTTTTACAAGATCTATTCAAATTCAAAAATGTTATCACTATGAATATTATTATTATTAACCTTGATTATTTTCCACAAATTAGGCACTTGGGCTTTCTCATCCATGTTCACCTTCAGAGATGTGTGAAACTTTTCTGAGTGTATTTTTAGAGAGGAAAGTCCATAGGCACATGCTTGCACACACACATATAGAGTAAAAAAAAAAAGAATACATTTTACTCCTGGATGAAAAATACAAAGTAACATTTTTAGCTCAAATGGATCTGTCATTGCAAAAAAAAATGTTCATAACATCATCATATTTTTGTACGCTTTAGTAGTTCAAAATACAATCAAAGGAATTGTCTCATTATGGGCGATTGTCTTTGTTTGTTTGTTTGTTTGTTTGTTTTTCGAGACAGGGTTTCTCTGTATAGCTCTGGCTGTCCTGGAACTCACTTTGTAGACCAGGCTGGCCTCGAACTCAGAAATCCGCCTGCCTCTGCCTCTTGAGTGCTGGGATTAAAGGTGTGTGCCACCACGCCTGGCTTGGACGATTGTCTAATGGGATCTAACAAGACTAATCCAGAGTTCTAGAAAATGACCACACAATCACTGTTCCTTTCGAGAAACTAAAGGCAGCAGAAATAATGAATGGTGTTCTTTTCAATACATTATACCTGCCTGGATGGAGAAAATCAACAAGTACCAGTGAATTATAGCACTAACAAGCCAAAAACCATTTTCATTTTAATTTTTTAAGTTTTTATTTATTTATTTATTTTCCAAATGTTGTACTCCCTGTCACCGCTCCCCCTTGAGGGTCCCCCCTTCTGTAGTGTGTCACCCTATACCATGCAACTGAGAAAAAAGAAAAAAAAAAAAGAAAAAGAAAAACAGTGGCTCTTTGTGAGAATTGACATCTAGACCTTTACTTAAGTTTTTTCTGCTTAGACTCACTGTATGTTTGCATATAAAAGCTGATAGGTACCATTGTTGATTAATTATTCAACCTTGAAGCTTGCTAAGGCATGGCTCTGACTATTCTTGTTACTAGTAAGAACTAAAATTCTCTTTCATTTATCCATTTAATTTAGTTATGGATAGGATGACATCATTTAACTGATTCTTGAATTCATGCTTTTAGGCAGCTTGACTGCTCAGCTGCTTTAAAAACAGCTCAACAACCGATTCAGAGAACTGTTTTAGGTTCACAACCTGCCTTGAAAAGATGAAGCTGCTGTGTAAACAATCTGACCTATTTTGCAGATGCACAAAGGTTAACTCTCTGATGACACTCAAA
Organism: Mus minutoides; assembly: GCA_902729485.2. Classification (NCBI taxonomy): domain Eukaryota; kingdom Metazoa; phylum Chordata; class Mammalia; order Rodentia; family Muridae; genus Mus; species Mus minutoides. Next base: position 68,772 of record LR752278.1, on the reverse strand, counting down.
AAAATTGAGGGGCTTAGCTGTCAACCATAAAATATGGAGACAAACTTGGCAACACAAACGTTGTGTGATCCTTTCTGGCAGCCCATATGCCTGCGTTATCCCAGACGATGTAACAAATCACCACAGATGAAAAAAAAGTTGCTCATTCTTCATTCATCTTTTATGTTTGTATAAGTCATAAGCCAACTTTGACATCATCTGGTTCTCTCGCAGAATAGTACAGTGTGAAAGCAAGTGGCTGAACAAGGTGACTTCCTTTTTATACTCCAATCACATACTTCTTCAGAAACCTGTTCTTGGGGTTAAATGATTTTTCTTGTTTGGTTTATTTTTCAGCTGCTACAGGAGAGTAATGTTATTTGATTCATAGGCCCTTCCATATTGAAGCTAGCTAGAATTTGTATTGTCTTTCTTTTCTGCTTTGGAGCTATGACATCCTGTTTTGTTTCTATTAAAAAAAAAAAAAAACTGTCTAATTTAGTTCCAGATTGCAATACAAACAAAACAAAACAAAACAAACAAACAAAAAACCACAAACCAAACAAAAACTGTCATTAGCTAATAATAACCCTTCTTCCTTTCTGTTGAAGTCAGCCATGTTTTCACAATTTTTCTTAAATGTGTTACCTTTACCAATCAGAATAAAAACACATTTAAATTACTATTCTAGGCCCCAGGTATGATTCTAATAACCTGGTGTTAAATCTACTGCTAGAATGTCTGATATCTTCTGTTAGACTCTGTGGACACCAGGAACACTTGTGATATAAAGGGGTATATGCAGGCAAAACACTCACACACATAAAACAAACAGACACTTTATTAAAACACTCATACACATAAAACAAACACTCATACACATAAAACAAAGATTTTATTAAAAATCAATAGGAATGCATTATATGAGTATCCAAAATTATCAAAAGTATAAATTTAAAAATTAAAATGTTAAAAAAAACACTGAAAACTCAAGTAGCTATTTACTGTAAATATGAAAGGAAAACATAGGTTTTTTTATGATATAAGTACATTAGCATAATGTATGTTTAAGATTATAAGTGGTTGATATAGAAATCAGTAAAAAAATAAATGTTTAAATTAAGAAGGCTATTTTCCAGTTATGAAAAAGTGAGAGTTTGATACCATTTCTCTGAATGCCTCCAAAAAGAAACTAGAGAGAGCATACAGTAGTAACTTGACAGCACACATAGAAGCTCTAGAATGAAAGGAAGCAAATTCACCCAAGAGGAGTAGAAGGCAGGAAATAATCAAACTCAGGGCCAAAATCAATCAAGTAGAAACAAAAAGAACCATTTCTAAACTTGAGCATTTCAAATCATTTTCTAAATCTGTGTTTATCACAGAATCAATTCCAATAGTTAGATACTATCATGTAAACTTTGGAAACTTGGTCTTTCACTCATCATAGCATTTTAATACTCTCACATTTATGTATTGTGGTAAAAAGAACAGTCTTCACACCACAGTTCAAAGTTCCTAATGTACAATTTTAGAACTTGATTGCATCATATAAACTTCTCAATTACTTTTATATACAGTCAAATTCTTATTAGCTCTATCTAGATATAGCTCAGTCTTCTGCCGTATATGTTTACACCCCATTATGTTATGGTCTATGAAGTAAAGTTACATTGTTAATTTTTATGAGACTGTGACCAAATTACTTTTTGGTATATTGGAGAAACCACTACCAATATGGGACAGACTCAAGAGAAATAGCAAATCTTTCCTTGAGAGTCAGAGTATGAGAATTAGTGTATGGCTAGCAACTGTGGCTTCTTCCTTCCAAATGAAGCAGCAAAGGACTGTCTTGTATAGAGTACTCAACCAAGACTAACCCTTGATGCAGTAATTGTCCAACCCAAATATGCCCTGGCAATGAAAGTACAACTCAGTTTATATGAATACATGCTGTGCACCTAGATTGGGCAGATCTACCACTATCCTACCATCTTCCCTATCTATGAGACCCCTTATAACTTGCAGTTTCTCCAGGCCATGTGTTTCTGCCCTGCTTTATTTTCACCTCCTCCACCTCTGTTGTCCTCTCTCTCTCCACTCCTTCTTCTCCCTCCCAAGTTTCAGCTCTGCCATCCCTTTTTTTTCTCAATAACTGGCTCTAGCCTTTATTTTACAAATTAAGGTGGGAAGAAGGTTTACACAATGTTGTGGATGGCTCTGTGCTGCTTGCTTTCCCAGGACAAAGTTAGGGATACAAGCACAGGAACATGCCAGTTCATTTTCTTGCAACAAACATTTCCCCCTGCTTCATAACTAATGAGTACATTGAGGTTCCAAGTTTCTGTGAGAGCAGAAAAGAACCCTATGTGATGCCATATCTACCACTGTGTGTGTGTGTGTGTGTGTGTGTGTGTGTGTGTGTGTGTGTGTGTAGAGAGAGAGAGAGAGAGAGACAGACAGACAGAGAGAGAGAGAGAGAGAGAGAGAGAGAGAGATTTTTCTTGATTCCTGTACTGGCTGCTTTTGTGTGTCAACTTGACACAGGCTGGAGTTATCAACAGGAAAGGAGCTTCAGTTGGGGAAATGCCTCCACAAGATCCAGCTGTAAGGCATTTTCTCAATTAGTGATTAAGGGGAAAGGCCCCTTGTGCCTGGGACCATCTCTGGTCTAGTAGTCTTGGTTTCTATAAAAGAGCCTATAAAAGAGCAAGCTGAGCAAGCCAGTCCATGCCCTCTGTATCAGCTTCTGCTTCCTGACCTGCTTGAGTTCCAGTCCTGACTTCCTTTGGTGATCAACAGCAAAGTGGAAAGTGTAAGCTTAATAAACCCTTTCCTCCCCAACTGCTTCTTGGTCATGATGTTTGTGCAGGAATAGAAACCCTGACTAAGATAAATTGGTACTAGGAGTGGAGTATTCTTGTGACAACCTGACCATGTTTTGGGGAGGACTGTGGAAGGACTTTGGAACTTTAAGCTAGAAGATCCATTCAGTGTTATGAGCTCTGTGGGATGTTGTATAGGAGTTTGGAAGATAATGTTGAGAACAGTGCAGAAGATGGAGGCCTGGCTTGTAAAATTTCAGAGGGAAGATTAAAGACTCTTTTCAGAGCCATTCCTATTTTGATTGTGAAGATTCTGTGGTTCTGGTTAGCTGGGGCTGAAGAATCAGCTGTGATTAACAAGATACTAGAACTACTAAAGTTAAAACATTGCATTACTGAGACTATTGATGCTGGTTAGCTGGAGCTAAGAAATTAGCTGTGATTAAGAAGAGACTAGCATGATTGAGGTGAAATCTTCTGGGAACTGTTTTCTGAGAGCACAGAGGCTGTGTTTCAGAGATAAACAAGGTTTTACTTCTTGCTACAGCAGGACTTAGTAATGTGTAAGGGTCACCCAGGTGGTACTGGTTTTGAAGACATGAAGGGGGCAGGCAGAGCAGCTGAGATTCAGCACTGAGAGAGGCCAAGCAAGGCTATTGGTGAAGGTACAGCCTCAGCTGCAATTGATGGCTCAGGACAGAAGGGGTCATGCAAAGGAGTTGAGGCTTGGCACCATGAAGAGAGCCTATGAGAGGCTGTTGGTGAAGCCTAGTTACAGTGAAAGACTGTAATGTTTGGAGATGCCAGTACCATGAGATGATCACCAAGTACAGCAGCAGTAGTGCAGTAAAGGCAGCTGGAGCCTAGAAGACAAAGTATGTGCTACAAAGGGCATGGCTGGAGAAGTGACCCAAGCTGTTGGAGGAGCCCAGAAGATCATGATTTGAATACCAAACATTAGCTGGTTGGAGTCTGATTTTGCTTTTGATTGTGACTGTGCCCTGATATATTTTCCCTCTTGAAGAAAGAAGATATTTTATTGGAGTCCACAGTTAAGAGACTTTGAATTTTAAAAGGTATTAGACATTTTAAAGGGATTGAAATTTTAATATGTAAAGAATGTGGGACTTTTAAAGTTATTTAGATCTTGGGGGGGATGAATAAGAACTAAGGGTTGAGGCTTACTAGTGATGTGTTTTTGTGTCAAGTTGACAAGGGGTCAATTGTACTGGCTGGTTTTGTGTGTCAACTTGACACAGGCTGGAGTTATCATGGAGAAAAGAGCTTCAGTTGGGGAAGTGCCTCCACGAGATCCAGCTGTAAGACATTTTCTCAATTAGTGATCAAGGGGAAAGACCCCTTGTGCCTGGGACCATCTCTGATCTGGTAGTCTTGGTTTCTATAAAAGAGCCTATAACAGAGCAAGCTGAGGAAGCCAGTAAGTAACATCCGCAGTCCATGCCCTCTGCATCAGTTCCTGCTTCCTGACCTGCTTGAGTTCCAGTCCTGCATCCTTTGGTGATCAATAGCAATGTGGAAAGTGTAAGCTGAATAAACCCTTTCCTCCCTAACTGCTTCCTGGTCATGATGTTTGTGCAGGAATAGAAACCCTGACTAAGACAATTCCCCTTGCTAAGGTTCCAGAACCTAATTTCTGCAGCATGACACATGGAGAAAAATAATCAGCTTAGTATTTGATTTCAAATGTTCAGTCCATCATGATGGGTAAAACATGGCAAAAAAAAGTACAGTTTATGTCTTGGTGAACCAAGAAGGTGACTCTGGTACTGGAATTGCTGCTGCATATTTCGGTCTATATAGTATCTGGCTCAAGCACAAGGTATAGTGCCACATACATTCATGGTGGGTGACCCTCCATTCATCCTCTTTGTATACATTTTCACAAATACATTCCCAAGGTTATGATTTACCAGAATTTGTAGCATGAGCAAATTTCTGAGCAGTTATTAAAGCCATAAAACTATCATGGTAGCAGAATTGATATGATAACAAACTCCTAAATGCTATATGTCTCATTCATGACCTTTGCAATTCCAAGATATGGATATCATATATGTTCTTTCATGATAGTCTATACTTAGCTGTATTAAAATCTTAGTATTGTTTTATTTTTAGATTTTTATTTAACTTTATTGCAATATAAATGTGGAAGTGAATATTATATTCACTTTCGATTTTGTATCAAATGACTCTTTCTATTAAAATTCAATAATATAATTACTGCTATCTGTTAAGAAGTAGGAGATAATAATTTCTTAGCCCTTACCTCGAGAAGAACTGAGAGAAACTTCCATTTACTGTGCAATGTGAAGCAAGATAATGAACAGAATGATTGCATAGAATGTGGAATGCCTATTCACCGGTAAACTTTCCCGGCTTAATCTTTGTCAGCCTATTTTATTATCAATTGTTTCCTATTGTTAAGCATTTTCCATAGGATGACATGAAGGCAAAGATTCTTTAATTTTCTGACATATATTTTGAAAATTATTTTATTCGTCGTCTTTTCTTGAGGAAAAGAATCAATAAAATCCATAAATAGAGAGATGGGGGGAAAAAGAAGGAGATAAAGACAGACGGGGCATTCAGGCGATTTATTGGTTTACGTTGGGTTATGAAATCTGGATAGTCTAACAATAGCTAAAACTATCTAACCACTGAATTGGAAAATTCCTTTAACCACTCAATCGAAGAGGATAAAGTTGCACCAGTCACAATCTGGTGATGAAGTCCTTGAAGATCCTACAAAACCACTGGGGTTAAGTTTCCATTGCAAAACAGAGAAGTTGGGGGTCTGATAAAAATGAAAGCTGTTAGCAGCAACACATACTGCTCCAGGCAGAAAATACAGGAACGATAACCCTATGCTGCCCTTTTATTGTTGTTGTTAGTGGTTTTGGTTTTTGTTGTTGTTGTTTTTTTTTAATGCTTTTTGTTTACACCTCTCTTTGGTTGTAAAGTGTGCCCACAGTGATTTATGTCCCTTTCCCACATATTGATCCTCTCTGAGAAATCCCATAGTATACCGGGGCATCTCAGTTTTCTTAAATATTTCCTTTTTCTTTTTTTTTCTTTTTTCTTTTTTTTTTTTTTTTTTTTTTTTTTTTTTTTTTTTTTTTTTTTTTTTTTTTGTTTGTTTTTCGAGACAGGGTTTCTCTGTTTAGCCCTGGCTGTCCTGGAACTCACTTTGTAGACCAGGCTGGCCTCGAACTCAGAAATCTGCCTGCCTCTGCCTCCAGAGTGCTGGGATTAAAGGCGTGCGCCACCACGCCCGGTTTCTTAAATATTTCCTAATTTGGGCAAGTTGACCAACAAGAACAACCTTTACATTTTAATCTCCTCTACTCCAATATTTTATTAAACCATAACTTACATAAAGATTGGTGTATCTAGTAAGATTTGGTTTCTCATTAAAAACAAAAAAATCTGACCTTTCATTTTCCATTAGCTTCTGGCTTCAGACACTTTATTCCATAAAGACTTTGATAGATTAGTCTCTAATCAAAATTATTGTTTTGTGATATATTAACCCTCTGTATTTTCTGATCAGTCTTCTCATTGACTATGCTACCTAAAGCATCCACCTTTCAGGAAGTTTGTCTCTGAGTGTTCGGTCTCTGTTTTATAGTTCCTGTTAGAAGTCTTCCCTTCGCCACCCTACCCATGGGAAACTTCTGAAATGTTGGACTATTGTTATCTTAATAATTTGAAATTCCTTTTCATAGTCAGAACAGAAGTTGAGTAAAATGTGTGAGTTGTAAAAAGTCTTCAGCACTTCTCTGATTATGCAGTAATCCGAATAAGCCTCCGAGTTTTCAGATTCACAAGGCATGTGATCGATTCTAGGAAATGTATATCTAACCTTACAAGACAGATGCACATAGGTGAAGTATGACGTTTTCTCATGAGGTGTTCATTTGTCTAAGTTTTCTCAGAATCCAGAAGGAAAAGTTTGATAATACCCTTTATTTCTTAGACATCCCTTATATTTCTCCCTTACACTACTTTCCTTGTAATTTATAAATGTCTATAAAATCTTTTACTCATGAACTTGAGGTTTTCTACTTTAATTAATTTAGCTGGACTCTTTGAAATTTTGAATTGTTTATGTAGTTGAAAGTCAACTTTCTTGTCCGTTGGAATCTATAGACTCAGAAATCTCATTTGATGCTAAAGTTTAATATTTACTTTGTTTTTAATTTTAAAGGTCTTCAATGTTTAAAATCTCCTTTTGGGGACAATAAAGGAAATCATCTTCACTTCAAAAGCCATGGTGATAACAAGCAGTAAAAAGAAAATCTAACTACATTTTAGGAATAAAAAGAATAACAATTACGGGAGGGCATTTAACTTTATTGGCTTTAATTAAATGTGTTTGCTCTAGAATGACTTAGAATGATTTAGAATGCATTGTAATTGAAAGAGAATACATAGAAAAGACTTATATATTTGGGTCTGATTTGCCTGTCTGCACAAGTATATTCATAGTCTAGTGAAAATAAGTCTGATACTCAGAAGCCATGAAGCCTTTGACAATATTACTTTTAAAAATTCAAGCCAAATATTTAAAGCAATCTTTATGTAACCAAGTATAATGTTTTCTTTGTTCTTAACTTTCATTTTCAAAGCTAAAAGCCATGTACACATTTTAAAATATAAACGAGATTCTAGAACTGAATGTTTACTTTTAACTTTTTCTGTTAATTTATTTCACAATGATTGGAGTGTCCTTAAGTAATAAATATTTATGATATATGAGACTATATTTTAGAAGATAATGAGGTTATTTCTAATAAACCAAAGTAAATAAGCATAACATATTAGGAAATAATAGAATTTTCCTATAGCCTTCACACCATCTAAAACATCTCTTGATGAGCTCAAGAGAGAGGGAGAAATGTCTTTTGCCCTTCAGATGATTTAGCCTGATAATCAAATCAGTTTTGTTCATGCATATATTGAATATTTTATATATTGATTCTTATCATAGTGACGTGTTTTTGTCTCAACTCTTTTTTTTCTCCAAAATGCTCAATTTTGAGGGTACAGGAAGAGGTCTTACTGGATAAAGATGCTTCTTGGAAAGACTCAGAAGCTAAGTCTGAAGAGCCAGGATTCTTTTTTAAAAGCTCAGCTTGTCTGTGTGCTAGTGATCCCAGTAATCTCCACTCCAGTGGGGCTAAGACAGGTAGATCTTAGGAGTTCACTGGTTAGAAAGCCTAACCTACAATGAGATCTTTTGGTAAAGTGAGAAACACAGACTCAAGAGAATGAAGCAAAGATAAGTGGAAGAAGTTATAAACTAGACATGTTGCTCTGACCTCTGCATACGTACTTGGGTGTACACGCTTGGATAATCAGATGCACTTATCACAAATATGCACATGCCCTACACTTATGCAATACAGAACACACACTGTACACAACAAGAGATTTTGTGATATGTTATTAATATTCTACTACCTCTAAGTAAACCCTTTATTCTCCATTTAAATTGCCTGATAGATCAATATATGCTTCACTCATGCAAGAATGTGCTTAAAAGTGAAGTTGTATGGGCTAGTCATTTCACAATCACTTAAACATCATTTGTAAAATTTCTATTCCAAGTTTTCTTCTCTCAGTCATTCCTGTACTCTGAAAAATATAAGAACACTGTGTTTATTTATAAAATAATGTTAATAGGTGAAAGATATTTTCCAACTCTATTTTATGATTGTTTTCTCATTGTGTTAGCTGTGTTACCAGCTTATCCCATGCCTATTTTTCTTTCCAAAGAATATTTCTGACAACTCAAAATCATTTACATACAGAATGCAATTATGTCTACTCTTTCTATTTTGAACATTAAGCTATATTGTACACCAATTTTATGGTGGAATATAATGGTTTTTAGACACAGTTTAGCTATTTATCTATGCTACACACTCTATTTCTGGAAAATTACATCAGAAAAAAATATAAAAGTGGTTGAGACTTTTATTGATTTTTCATTGGCTTTTGACTCTGTGGACAGAAACTAGTTACAACCTAATCTATACTAACTCAGTGTAAAATGCCAGCTAATAAACAATGCCAGGGCTAGAATTTTAATAACATATTGAAATTCATGGAAGATGGAATAAGTATTCTTCAACTTTGATCTCTCTAAGTCCTCAGATATTTCAATAGTGTGACAAAGAAGCCATTTACCATTACTGCTTACCTATATCTGCGTGACATTTAAAATTATATGATTTTATATGTAATTAGGAATTGGATCATCCAAACTTAAAATATTTGAGTTACTATAGTATTGTAAATGGAATTGTAGGACTATTTTCTATAATAAAATAAAAGAAAATGTATACACTACTCAACAATTCAGATACTATGTACAATACTTCCATGAACATGTACAAACATGTAGCAATACTTCCACTGATGTGCATTGAATTTTAGCACTAAATTTTACAGATATAATGTCCCTCTCCTCCTTATGTTTCCTCATGTTCATGTCTTCAATTTGTTTTGTGAACCACAAGATTTAACCAGTATTGTCTACATGATCATGGGTATAGAACTGAGCAATGGAGCCTTATAGGTTCACCAATTGGACATTTAAGGTACTGATTGACAGTCTTGCAGAATCCATCAATATACAATAGTTCCACAGAGAGAGGTAAGGACCCATGTACCTCTTCTACATCCATGACTAAGTGTTGACACTTAGAGTCTTACACATGCCCAGTTCAGGTAATTGAATCACTGCTTCTGTGAAATCATGATTGAAAGGTTTAGTTCTCAGTAAAACTTTTGAAGAGATACAGAATTTGAAGGGAATAAGGACAAAGCCTTTTCAAAAGAGTCATTAGAGAGAGCTCTATTAAGTTGAAATCAGTTTAAAAGTAGTCATTTGCAAAATTAAGGGACTTATCCTGGCAGACCTTAGGAGAGCTAAAAGTAATAAGTAATTATAGATAATGGACTTTTCTCTTGAAGAATACTTAGTTATTTAGATTGTAAATTCTGAGTCAGTTTAATGTTCTTCATAATCCTGGATCAACAGATAACAGATAAGTAGCTAAGCATTTTTGTTTTTTTATTCTTTAATCTTCTTTCCCAGTCCAGACTTTACTGCCCTCCTGGTTCACCCTCTGACTGTCTGTACCCCATAACTCCTCCCCCCATCTCCAAGAGGATGTCCCCATCCCTACCCCCACCCCAAAGAACTCCCCACTCCCTGTGGCCTCACGTCTCTCAGGGGTTAGGTGCATCTTCTCTGACTGAGTTCAGACCCAGCAGTCCTCTGCTGTATATGTGGTGGGGGCCTCATATCAGCTGGTATATGCTGCCTGGTTGCTGACTCCATATCTGAGAGTTCTTGAGAATCCAGGTGAGTTGAGACTGCTGGTCTTCCTCTAGGGTCACCCTTTTCCTCAGCTTCTTCCAGTTTTTCCATAATACAACCACAGGGGTCACCAGCTTCTGTCCATTGGCTAGGTATAAATATCTGCATCTGATTCTTTCAACTGTTTGTTGGTTCTTTTGGTGGGCAGTCATGATATGTGGGGAATTGCAGGCTGGTGTCCAGTCAAGCTGAGGTCTGAACCCCTATGGTCATAATTTACCTACATGACACAGTAGGCGTTCCCTCATGCTCCTGGAACTCCAGCCCCTGCCTAAGGTACCACCTCCCACAGCCCCCACAATAGAAGCATGGTCAGTGGTCATGTATGCAATGGCCCAAGCTTCTGACCTTCAGGCTAAACTCCTCCCCAGTTACCTAGCAACAGTGAAGACCATAAAAATGGGTGCTCAGCCCACACCTTGCTCTCTTACTCTTGCTCTCTTGCTCTCTTACTCTTACTCTTATAACTTTGTCCTCTCACTTCTCTCTCCTCCTCCCTTTCTCTGTCCTCTCTGCTCTCTCTTTCTCTCTCTCTTTCCTCTCTCTCTCTTTCCTCTCTCTCTCTTTCCCCTCTCTCTCTTCTTCCTTCTGTCTTTCCCTTGCATTTTTATAATAAAGCTCTTAAACCATAGACAGTCTCTGTCCTTCAAGTTCTGCTGCATACTCTGGTTAGTATTGGGAAACTCTTCCCCTATTCCATCTCTCCCACAACCCTGGTGGCTTTGGCAAAGTAGCTCCAGAGGGGTCCCCAGGCAGGGCTGCCCTTTGACCACCCCCTAAAGAGTGGGATAGAGGAATGCCCAACCAGGGATGAGTGGATAAGATAAGTAGCAGCCTTCCCACGCCTGACTGAGCAGAGAATAGGGAAACTCTGGTGGGGCAGTGGGCATCTTGTCCTACCCTACTTTCCCCAGGGCCACCTGCCCCCCTCCTTTTATTTTGTTCCCAACAATGATAGGTCCCTGTTCTTCTTCTTCTTTTTTCTTTTTAATTTTATTTACCCTTCTAGGTGAGATTCAAGCATCTTTACTTGGGCCATCCTTTTTGTTTAGCTTCTTTGGGTCTATGAGGTGGTACCAAGAATATCCTGTATTTTATAGCTAATATTCAGTACCTAGTGAAGACCTACAATGTGTGTCCTTTGGGGTCTGGGCTATTTCATACAGGATATTTTCTACTTCTGCTAGTAAAATTCATTATGCCATGATGTAATAGTATTGTATTCTACAAATGAGCCACAATGCCTGTATCTATTCTTCATTTGAGGGACATCTTAGTTGATTCCAGTTTCTGGTTATTATGAATAAAACTGCTATAAATATAGTGAAGCACATGTCCTGGGACATGGTGGAACACTTGGGTATATGCCCAGGAGTGATAGAGCTGGATCTTCAGGTAGAACTATTTTCAATGTTTAGAGAAACTGCCAGATTGATTTCCAGAGCAACTGTATAAGTTTGCAATCCCACCAGAAATGGGGAAACATTCCCTTTCTCCAAACCCTCATTAGCATGAGGGTTTGGCCTTAGCCATTCTGATCAATGTAAGATGGAACCACATAGTTGTTTTGATTTGCATTTCCCTGATGGCTATAGACATTGAACATTTCTTTAAGTGCTTCTTGGCCATTCAAGAATCCTCTGTACAGAGTTCTCTGTTTAATCATGTTATTTGGTTTTTTGAAGTCTAACTTCTTGAGCCCTTTATGCATTTTGTATATTATCCCTCTGTTCTTTGTAGGGCTAGTGGAGATCTTTTTCTAATTTGTACAGTGCTATTTCTCATTATTGACATTGTCCTTTGCCTTACAGAAGCTTTTCAATTTCATGAGGTCCTATTTATCAATGTTTATCTTAAATCCTGAGCCACTGATGTTCTGCTAAGGTTTTTTTTTTTTTTTTTTTTTTTTTTTTTTTTTTTTTTTTTTTTTTTTTTTTTTTTTTTTTTTTTTTTTTTTTTTTTTTTTTTTTTTTTTTTTTTTTTTTTTTTTTTTTTTTTTTTTTTTTTTTTTTTTTTTTTATCTAACAAGTTCTTCATCACTAAGCAATATACGTTTTCTCAGAAATAGGAACCCTAGGCAATGCAGGTAAATAAAAAGAGGAAAATTTGTCACGAAAATAACTCAGCAACCCTACCACAGCAGAATTTGAGAGTTACAACATAACTGAAGTAGAAGAAAAGCCTTAAAGAGGAAATCAATATATATCTTAAGATATATCTATAAAAACTTACAAAGTTGAAGAAAATGAATAACAAAATTGAAAACCAGAAAGAGGACATAGTATTAAAAATGAAGAAAATCAAACAATAACCTCTGAGAAAAGTTTTGCCAACTTGAGAGATTGGAAAAAAGAATCTGTCATTAAAGACACAATTGAAGAAATGTCTATATTGGACAAAGAAAACGTTAAATTGAGTAATAAAAAAAAATCAACAGCAAAATCTTCTGGTACAAAACTTTAAGGAAATATGGTACGCTATGAAAAAACCAAATCTATTGCATATGCGAGCAAGATTTTGCTGAAAGGACACTGATATAGCTATCTCAAGTGAGGCTATGCCAGTGCCTGAAAAATACAGAAGTGGATGCTCACAATAATCTATAGGATGGAACAAAGGGCCCCCAATGGAGGAGCTAGAGAAAGTACCCAATGAGCTGAAGGGGTCTGCAACCCTAAAGGTGGAAAAACAATATGAACTAACCAGTAACCCCAGAGCTCCCGTCTCTAGCTGCATATGCAGCAGAAGATGGCCTAGTCGCCCAACATTGGGAAGAGAGGCCCCTTGGCCTTGCAAACTTTATATGCCCCAGTACAGGGGAACCTCAGGGCGAAGAAGTGGGAGTGGGTGGGTATGGGAGGAGGGCAATGGGAGGGTATAGGGAACTTTTAGGATAGCATTTGAAATATAAATAAAGAAAATATGTAATAAAAAGGATATTAAAAGCTGTAATGAAATCAAACCAAAAACTTTATAAAAACAGACCTATTAAAATAATATCTAATCTCAATGGGGACTCTATTAACCAGAAGTTCCTGAACAGAAGTGGAACAGAGTCAAAGATACCCTAAATGTCATTCTTGAACTACTATGTTAAGCAAAACTTTCAATCACTTTATATGAAGAAAATAATACGTTATCTGATAAAATCAAATTGATGCAATTCCTATATAGAAACCCAGGCCTATAGAAGGTGCTCAACTATAAATTCCAAATAAAAAAATTCCAATGTCCATGAAAGCCAGTATATAAATAATCTCAAACCAGCAAAACAAATCTAAGGACAGGAAACACACACACACACACACACACACACACACACACACACACACATACACCACTCCTTTCACAATATCATCAGATAATATAAATTATCTTGGGATATCTGTAAACAAACAAGTAAAAGATTTGTATGATTAAAAACTTTAAGACATTGAAAAAAATGAAGAATATATCAGAAGATGGCTTATGGATTGGTAGGATTAATATAATAAAACTGAATATCATACTCAAAGCAATGTACTCTTTCAATGAAATTCCCATCAAAACTCTTGCACAGTTCTTTGCAGATTTAAAAGAAAAAGTCAGTTTCCTAAGGAAAAAGAACAATGAAGCAAAACATTATGAAACAATATGAAATAATAAGTGAACTGTTGAAAGCATCACCATACCTCGCAACTACACATCTACTGAAATAAAAAGAGCATGGAATTGGCACAGAAAACTGATATTTAGATTACTCAAAATGAATCAACACACATATTTAATACCTCTTATTTAAAGAAGAATCCAGAAATGCACACTGGAAAAAAGTATCTCCAACAAATAGTGCAAACCAAAGTGCATGCGTGCACATAAAAGTATCCAAGTAGACTCATTTATTTTACTGTATAAAACTCACAACAAAGTGGGTTGAAGACCTCCACACTAGCTAAGTCTTCTTGAAAGGGAGAATATGGAGACTGAACCAGACATTTCCTGTAAGAAAGCAAAACTTTCAATAGAGGAATTAGGGCACCAATCCAGCCTCTAAACCTTATACCCACAATTTGTCTTGCCTGCAGGATACACAGGGATAAAATATGAAGCAGAATTTGAGGGAAAGGCCTATCAATGACTGACCCAGATTGAGACCCATGCCATGAGAGGAAGCCTGTCCTGACACTATTAATGATATTCTGCTATATGTGCAAACAGGAAGCCTACATAACTCTCATTAGAAAGGCTTCTCATGAACCTTGAGCTACTGATGAAAACTGATGCAGAGACCCACAGTCACACATTAAGTGAAACCTGAAGAATCTGATGGAAGAGGGGAAAGCAGAACTGAAGCAGCTAGAGGCTTCAAGGATACCATAAGAGCATCTACAGAATCAAATAATCTGGGCCCATAGGGGTTGATAGAGACTTAACTGCCAACCACAGAGCATTGCTGGGACTGACATAGGCTCTCTGCACATATGTAAGACTTACACCACTGGGTCTTCATGTGGGACTCCTAAAGGGTAAGCTGCCTGCCTTTTGATTCTTTTCCCCTAAAAAGGCTCTCTGGTCTATCTTCAATAGAAAATGTACCTAGTCTTACTGTAACTCCATATACCAAGGATGATTGATAGATATCTGGGGTTTCTCATTTTCTGATGAGGAGTGAATTGAATGAAGAGGGGGAGAGACTGGGAAGAGAAAATGTTTGTGAAGCTGCAATGAAGATTAAAAGAAAATAAATGATGTAATCTATAAAAGGTAAGAATAAAAATCAAGCAAGCAAACAAACAAATGGAAAAACCCCAAAACACTTGTCAAAATAAAGGTCCTCGGTGAACAATACCTGTGACAGAGACTCCAGGAGAAAAGCCAGAGGATCTTTTGTATCAAGTGAATTCTGTTTAATGGATTCTTCTTACATGGGATTTCATGCTTAGTATGTTAAATATTTACATTCAATTTATAAGATATGTTTATACTTATTGGATGTCAGAACATAGTTATAGAAGTCAATCTGCTCAGTGGACCCTGAATTTGAATGTGTCCTTAAGCCTTGCTTTTGCACTTTCCTAGATATAATCTACAGTATATGCAATACAATTGTGTTTAAATTGGTCCATCCTGAGATAGTTTTGAGAAACGGCTGCTCTGTTAATATTTAATATGTGCTTAGTGACATTACTTACATGTTTTTTCTGATCATGTCTTCCTGAACTCAAAAACCTTCCTTGGAACACTACTTTGTTACATTCAGGTATTAAGGTACATGAAGTAAGTTTTTCTCCAGCATCACACTTTAGTTTGCCCAATGTTTTCAGGTCTTCAGATGCTAGGGCTTGCAGACATGTCTTCATAGGTTGGTGAAAGTTTATAACACTGAACCTGATAGCATAGCAAGTGAAGAATAGCCTTGAGCATATTGGCAGAGGAGATGACTTTCTTTTTTCTTTTAAAAGTTCCACATGAAGTTTATTTGGGGCAAGGTGTTGGCAGAAAGAGAAGGGGGAGAGAGAGAGAGAGCGAGAGCAAGAGCGAGAGAGAGCGAGAGAGTGAGAGAGAGAGCAAGAGAGAGAGAAAGAGAGAGAGAGAGAGAGAGAGAGAGAGAGAGAGAGGACTTTTCTAAATAGAACATTGATAGTACAGGTACTAAGATCAACAATTAGTAAATGAGGTCTCATGCCACTGAAAACTCTTCTGTAAGACAAATCACCCCATCTTTCAGAGAAAGGGGCTGCCTAGAGAATGGGGAAAGTTTTTCACCAACTACACATCTGACAGTGAGTGAACTAATAGCTAATGTATCTAAAGACCTCAAAAAACAGGTATCAGAAAAACAACCAACCTAATTAAAAATAGGGAATAGATCTAAATGGAGAAATCTCAAAAATGAAAACTCAAATGACTGAAACACATTTAAATCAACATCCAATATTCAAATGGTCATTAGAGAAATGCAGAGCTACACTCATATTTCATATAAGGCTCATCATAATGACTAAGGTAAGTGAAACAATTGCCAGTTCATGATGGGGAAGATGTGGATTACGGGGAACTAATTACATTTTTGGTGGGAGTGTAAACTCATACAGTCACTATGGAAATCATTGTGGAAGTTCCTCAAAAAGATGGGCTTGATCTACTTCCATATCCCCACTCTTGGGCATAACTGACACTTTAGTCTACCACAGAGACACTGCCTCAACTCTGTTACTTGCTACTGTATTCATAACTGCTTGAAATTAGAAACAGTATAGATATCCACTAACAAAACAATGAATAAAGAAAAGGCTGTACATTACTCTAATGTTAAAAAATGAAATAATGAAATTCACAGGTCAAGGATTATAACTAGAAAAAATTTATTTTTCCCTCTTCCCCTCCTTTTCCCCTTTCCTACCCAGGTACCTCCCTTCCTCCCCACTCCTGTGATTGCTTTATTCTTCCTCCAAAGTGGGATTGAAATATCCTTACTTGGACTCTTCAGCTTGGTAGCCTTATTTAGTTCTGTGAATTCTAATTTTGACTAATATCTACTTATTAATTAGTACGTACCATGCATGTTCTTTTGGGTCTGAGTTGCCTTACTCAGGATGATATTTTCTAGTTCCTTCCATCTGCCTGCAAAACTCATGATGTCCTTGTTCTTAATAGCTGACTTCTATTCCATTGTGTAAAGGAACCACATTTTCTGTATCCATTCTTCTGTCCTGGAACATCTGGGTTGTTTCCAGATCTTGGCTGTCACATATGAAGCCACTATGAACATAGTGGAACATGTGCCCCCTGTGGCATGGTACTGTATCTTTTGCGTATATACCCAAGAGTGGTATAGCTGGGTCATCTGGTAGGTTTATTTCCAATTTTATGAGGAACCTCCAGATTGACTTCCAGAGTGATTTTCACCTATTTTCAATCCCACCAATAATGGAGGAGTGTTCCTCTATCTCCATATTCTTGCCAACTTGTGCTGTCACTTGAAGTTTTAGTTTTTGGCCATTCTGATTGGGAAGAGGGGAACATGATCAGGTACTGGGAACAGGACTGAAGTCCTGAGGGCCCTCAGAAGGAATGGAAACAGGCAACCTCAGCAGGTAGGAGGTGAGGGGGACCTCTATAAAGTAGCAGAGACCTGGAAGGTGAAGGACTCTCAGACGTCAAATGCCCTACAGTGGGAAGAGGGAACTTGTAGAGTCCACCTCCAGTAGAAAGACAGAGCATCAAGTGGAGGGATGGGGTTGCTATCTCATAGTCAAAAAGACCCAGAATTGTTAATGTCTGAAAGAACTGCAGGGACAAAAATGGAGAAGAGCCTGAGGAAAGGAAGGTCCAGTGACAAGTCCAAATTGGGATCAAGCTCAGGAAGAGGTCCCACGACCTGACACTATTAGTGATGCTATGGTGTGCTTACAAATAGGGGCCTATCATGACTGCCCTCCATAAGCCCCAACAAGCAGCAGAAAGTGTCAGATGCAGATATTTACCACCCAAACAATGGACAGAAGCTGGTGACCCCTGTAGTTTTAATAGGGAAAAGCTGGAAGAAGCTGAGGAGAAGGGAAACCTTAGAGGAAGACCAGCAGTCACAACTAACCCTGAGATCGATCAGACACTGAGCCACCAACCAGACAGCATACACCAACTGATATGAGGCACCTGACACATATACAGCAGAGGACTGCCAGGTCTGAACTCAGTCAAAGAAGATGCACCTAACCCTTGGGAGACTTAGAGCCCCAGGGTGTGGGGATCTCTGGTGGAGTTGTGGATATGGTCATGGGGGAGGAGATGTGGGGTGTGGAACAGTCCAATGGTAGACCGGGAGGGGAATGAAGTTTGGACTGTAACAAAGATTAAAAAAACAAACAAACAAACAAACAAACAAAACAAAAACAAGCAAACAAACAAACCAAAAATGAGTCTGAGAGTTCATCTTATACCAGTCAGAATGGCTAAGAATAGTAACTCAAGTAACAGCACATGCTGGCAAGGATGTGGATAAAGATGAACATTCCTCCATTGTTGGTAAGAATGCAAACTTGAACAACTTTGTTGGAAATCAATTTTATGGTTTCTCAGAAAACTGAGAATAGCTATACCTGAATATCCAGCTATACCACTCCTGGGTATATACCCAAAATATGGTCCACCACCTTCCAAGGGCACATGCTCCACTATTTTCATAACAGCTTTATTTGTAATAGCCAGAAACTGGAAACAACCCAGATGTCTCTCAACTGCAGAGTGGATAAAGTCATGCTTCATGTATACAATGGAATACTATTTAGCTATTAAGAGCAAGGGCATCATGAAATTTGCAGTCAAATGGGTAGAACTAGAAACTATCATACTGATTGAGAAAACCCAGACCCATAGATACAAATATGGTATATATTCACTTATAAGTATGTGTCTTACTTAGGGTTTTACTGCTGTGAACAGACACTATGACCAAGGCAAGCCTTATATAAAACAACATTTAATTGGGGCTGGCTTACAGGTTCAGAACTTCAGTCAATTATCATCAAGGTGGAAGCATGGCAGTAACCAGGCAGGCATGGTGCAGGCAGAGCAGAGCTGAGAGTTCTATGTCTTCATCCAAAGGCTGCTAGTGGAAGACTGACTTCCAGGCACCTAGGGTGAGAGTATTAAGCCCACACCCACAGTGACACACCTACTCCAACAAGGCCACACCTCAGAAATGGTGCCACTCCCTGGTCCAGGACTATACAAATCATGACAGTATGTATTAGCCATGAAGTACAAGATACCCATGCTGCAATTCATAGACCCAAACATGCTAGATAATAAGGAGGACTCAAGGGAGAAACTTGTATCACAAGAGGAAATGAAATAATTCTGGAGGTGGATGGAGGGAAGGAGCTGGGTAGGAAAAGGGATAGGGAGTGGTACAGGGGTGGAGACAGATGTAGGGAGATCTGGGGAGAAAGGATGTGACTAACTCTGCAATGGTTTGATGTGCCTGGGTTGGTTGGTATGGGGTGGACTCTAATTCTCAGAGGATAAAGTGAGGGTGGAATAGGGATATAGGCTGTGTGAGGAGGGCTTGAGAGGAGAAGGGGATGCTAAAACTGGGATGTAAAATAGATAGATAGATAGATAGATAGATAGATAGATAGATAGATAGATAGATAGATAGATGGAAAAACAAAAAGAAAAAAAATTGAGATAATCTTGACCTAGAAAGACAAATATGGCATTTATTTGCTTTTATGTGGATATTACCTGTGAAGTATATGGTGAACAAACTACATTACCTAGAACAAAATTGGTTAGGTATAGATAATGTATAAGGTATAGACTGGGGGAGGGAACAGATCTTGTTAGGAAACAAAAATAGATGAGAGAATTATAGTTAAAGTGGGCATGGGTGGGGTTGGATCAAGAGGATCAAAGGGGGGTGGGGAGAAAAAGACAAGAACAAAATATGAGGAGTGGCAACTAAAGTTAAGGGCCATTTGAGGGATATTAATGAAGCAAAATAATGAGAGAAAATAAAATCAATTTTCAATGAAAATTTATCATTTTCTATTCTATGGGAATTTACATTTAAGCTTTAAAAATATGTTTCTAATTGTTTGTTCTAGTGACACATCATTTTTTCTTGAACTATAAACCATAATGTTTACATTTAAATCTATATCTCCTAGATTGGGAAAAAATTAAACCAATGCTTTATCTATGTAATCACAGATTGCAGAGTTGAGATATTTGCATTCGTTATATTTATGAGTTTCGAAATTAAATAAAGTCTTATGCCAAATCATGAGCTCAGGGTTGTTTAAAATAACTGATTTTCTGTTACTAATGCTTACTTCCCAGACATTTTATGACACTACTCATCCAAGAAGTCATATACCTTAAAATTTATTCATGCATCTCTACAACTCTACAGTTTACTGAAGCGGCATGATAAATTATGCTATTTCCATCCTAAGTGTTGCTCTATGAAATGAATATGGTGCATAATTATGGAAATGACATTGGTAATTAGTTCAGTGTAGTGGTGTAGCCTACATAAGTTAATCTTTAATACATAATTCAACTCAACAAATATTTTAATCAAACTTGATATTTATTTCCATATTTTTGATATTTAAATGGGTAAAATGTACTTCCTAATCAATAAATGATCTATATGGCCAATATTCATCCTGAGAGTTTATTAAAAATATCAAGGGATTTAAATACTTTTATATTCATCAATTTCTGAAATGTGGTATTTTTTAGACAATTATTCAAAGCATACTTGTATTCTTAATTGGCTTTATTAAGTAGTACATGTTTGGTGATTAACATAAATCAGATAAAATTAAATACAAGCAAATGTTATCAAAATATCATAATCTAATAATTCACTCCTTTCTCTAAGGGCATTTATTTTCTAACAAAGGTTTAATGTTCTTTTGTTCTTTCCTATTTTAATTCCTATCACACTAGAATTAATTTGCTAATTAGAACAAACATGGCAGAATTAGTGTTATCATATATATCATTGCAAAGGACACTATTTTATCCTGAGCTTATCATTTCTCTGAGAATAATTCACTAAAACGATATTTCAAGGTTACTCACTGTATTGCAACATTCATATTTCTTTGTATACTTCATATATCGAATATATCGAATTATACTAAAATGTTTTTGATTATAAACGCCCACATTATATTATCATAGTATTTCATATATATATATATATATATATATATATATATATATATATATATATATATAAACAGTATAATATAAATATATTTTAGTATAAATAAATAAAAATAAGAGACCATTAGAATTGTTCTCTAGCTAGATCTGATAGAGTCAAGGATTAGTTGAAAATCTGTGATGTTCAGGCCCAAATAGAACTTTGTAGAACATGTTTGGGTTAGTTACTAAGAGTAGAAGACCAAAACATGTTGTGCAAATAAAGCAGTTTTCTGTATTTTCATTTAGATTTAGATATAACATTCTATGATTATGTGATTATCAGAGAAGTTTATCTCCAGTAAAGGTGAGAGAAACGTATATTTTATTTTATTATGTGCTTATGTGTGCATAAGTAAAGGCGAGGGTGAGTTTATCATAATTATATTATTATGTGATTATCAGAGAAGTTTATCCCCAGTAAAGGTGAGGGAAAACTACATTTTATTTTATTATGTGCTTATGTGTATGTGTGTGCATAAGTATGCCAAAGCACACTGAAGAATTCACAGAGCAACTTACAGAAATTTATTTGTCATTTTTCACTATTTAGATCCTAGTGATAGAATTCAGAATACCTGACTTAAGAATAGGTGCCTTTACCTTGTATTACTAGATAAATATTCTGTGTTAAGAATGTTATATCTAAATCTAAATGAAAATACAGAAAACTGCTTTATTTACACATGTTTTGGTCTTCTACTCTTAGTCCATATTATTACAATAATTAAAATAAATAGACATAATCAAGATTTCAAAATGTAACTTAAGAAGTGATTCACAGAGTTCACCTTTTTATATCATGAAAATTTTATATCATTGTAATTTTTCATCCTGTTGGAAGAAAGAAAAACAGAAATGATTAATCACACTGATATCTCTTACTATTATTTTTGAACATGACACCGTGTTGTTACAGTTTTATTCCTATTATTTGGATAAAAGAATCTTACAAATGCAACTTAGGAGAGGAGGTGGCTCATTTTAGCTGATGGTTTCAGCTTGCCATTTATGATTATGGGGACGTCAGGGGAAGAGCTTCGTCAGCTAGTCAGTCACATCACACCCACAGTTAAGAACACTTAATCTTATATGCACATATACAGACACTTGTCTGCTTGGCCTTAGCTCAACTTCTCTTTCATACAAAGTTCAGAATTGCTGACTGGGGAATGGTTCCAATCATGTGGCAGTGTCTTTATACATCAATTTACTTAATTAAGACAACCCTTGCCCCTACATATTTACACAGGCTAGACAATATAGAAAATTCTTCATTGAGGCTCGTTTCCCAAAAGACTATAGGTTATATAGAGTTGAAAATGAAACTATCACTCTCTGCCCCTTTTCCAACTGACACATATCACATTGATTTTTAACCATAACCTTCCACCCTTTATCCCACAAGACTCACATTTTAAATGTAAATGATACAACATTAAAATGTTAAAGTCTTTTTTAAAGTCCAGGATTTATTTTAAAAGTCAATAGTCTCTTAAGTATGCACTCTTATAAAATAATTCCATTTTTTTGCAACTTATTTGAGCAGAGAACAATATTCTTCCAAAGGTGAAGAATCAGGGCATTCAAAAAATTTTGGATCAAAACAAAACCAAATGTCAAGTGCTATAACTCAAAGCCCAGCATCTGGTGCTTATCTGGTACCCAAGGAGCTTGTGCAGCTCCAGGTCCCAGGTCTGCCACTCTCAACACACAGAGATTCTACACCTGCAGCTCGCCTTGGCAGACATCCCACTGTCTGGCTATTTCCAGTATCCCAGGGTATCTGTTACAACTCAAGTTTCACCTTTACAGTTCCCTGCAATTGTCCTGAAGCCTCTCTACATGGTCTTTGAACATCCCACGTGATGATAGTCATCCCTTACCTAAGATATTCCCAATCCGGCATTTTTTCATGACTTCAAAAGAAGCACCATATAGACAGTACTTACATTCCCAGGTCCTGCTGCCAACTCAGTAGGTAGCCTGGCCTTTGGATTTCAGTAGTATTGGTATCTCTGTGTCAACTCCAAGAAACACTTTTCTACTGTCCTAAGGAATCACATTAGTTGTCAGCTTACAAGTGTTGGAGTTTTACACTATCACAGCTACTTCTTTAGCATTAGCTAGATTAACACAGACTCTTAGTCAAAACATCAATGAACAACCCTATGCCTGCAACTCAGAGACTTTGGTCTTCTATAAAATCCTATGAGCTGCACCATAACCATCTAAATGTACTTTTGGCTAAATATCTGAATGTCATTCACAAAAAAAATTTCAAAAGTCAAAGGCCCTATTTATCAAAGAGATGAACTGACTTCATTAGTATCAGTTTCTGCTGTTTTCACTCATTTTGCTGTGATAAAACACCTGGAGAAAAAGTTACATGTGTTTGGTGGGATACATATACATATACATATACATATACATATACATATACATATACATATACATATACATATATATACATATACATACACACACACACACACACACACATATATATATATATATATATATATATATATATATATATATATATATATATATATATATATATATTCAGCTCACATTTCTCCATTATAGTCTATCATTGTGGGGGAAATAAGGGCAGGGATTTCAAACAGCTCTTCACAGTTAAACGTCAACAAACGAATGCTACTATGTCCCTGTGCTTACCTGCTTGCTCTCAGTTCAGACCTTGTATTTCTATGCACTTCAGGTTCTCTTACTTCAAAATGGTTCTGTAAACCTTGTTTCTCCTTATATCAAGTAACTTAATTAAAACTGTTGCCTGAGAACACTATATACATCTCTGATTGAGACTCCACCTAGGTGATCCTTAGTTGTGGTGTGTAGACAACTAAAGCTGTACAACACACATGCCTTGTTAGTTAATACTAATAAAGCATAAGTGTTCAGTAAGACATAAATATGAACTCACATATCAGAGACTTTCTTATGAATCCCTAAAGCTTTTCTTTTCAGTTCTGTAATTAGGAGAGGCATACTGTGCAGCAGAATCATAGCTTTTTCAATATAAACACTGTTAAAAATATCAAAGTAGTTTTAGTCATTATTAAATATTATAACCAAGTATTATTTCTTATATTCAACCTACATTATTTTACTATCTGTAAATATACAAGGACCTCAATAATAGATATTCTAAATACTATTCTTTTGCTACAAGAGGAGTTTACATAATTTTATTTTGTTTCTCTCAATGGCCTAATTAGGGGCTTGCTTTCTTTCTTTCTTTCTTTCTTTCTTTCTTTCTTTCTTTCTTTCTTTCTTTCTTTCTTTCTTTCCATGCAAAAGCAAGAGGAATTTATTGTTCCAGTGCACTGGGGTCATCCCAGACCTGAAGGAGAGACAGCAACCACCAGCACATATTTGGCGAGTTTTTATATGGTTTCCATGGACAGAATAGAGCATCAGCAACTAGGCACAACAGTGCACCCTTTAAACTGATTGGTCTTTAGGGAATAAGGTGACAAGGACTTCCCTTGTCTGAAGGTAAGCAACAGCCAGTCCTGCAGAATGTGTCCCCACCTGCAGGTCAGTTCCCACCCTGTGGTTTGATAAATGCTAATAAGCCTCTCCCTTATGGAGGGGCAAGTGCTTCATGACCTTCCCACAGTTCCTAAGTTGACCTTTTCCTTCCCCCCTTTTCTTTGTGCATGCTTCAATCTTGAAGCTATTGTGGATAGTTATGCAGCTCATATTCCTCTTCCTCCTCACTTAGCTCTTGGTATCTTTGTATCAGGACAATTAACTGTATCATCACCTATGCAAGCTTTAATAAAAGCAACTAAAGTGATTTAGAATGTAAGGGCCAAAGGTCAGAAGCAGGAACAAAGTTACCAGGGGTCCTAACAATGCAGAAATCAAGGTAGTAAACCAGGGGGAGCTGTTAAAGGAAGACTCAAACCTGTCCTGTCTCTGTTCCCTCTTCTGCCTGGGTAACCCTTCTCTCACCTTGGCCACTGAATCTTTAATTATCCCGAGAATGGTCTCTGGTATGTGCTTTCTGATGTTTAATACCCCCAGGAAGCATAGAAGAAATGATTGGCCCTCTAACACTGATGGGCCTGCTGCTGGCTTCTCCCATTTCAGTGATACACACATATGGGAGTTTCTCGCAGGACACTTCAATTTCCGGTGTCTGCACCATAACCCTCCATCCTCCACGGCCACTTCTGGGACACAGTTTAAGTTTATAAGTCTCTCATCTCCCAAATTCAGGCACTCTCTGTGTCTCCAGGACAGCTACACTCCCTATGTCAAGACCCACCACTTAATTACAGAGATCAAAGAATGGGTCCAGCCACCAGATACAATGCAGGTAGTGGATCAAGTCACATCACCAGTGGCTGAGAGCACCTGCCAAGTTACCCTGGTAGGGTTGTAGGGGCTGCAGAGGCTCAGTGCCATAAGATACACCATAGTGACATAGTTCTCTGGCCTTGCCGAAGGGGGTTGCTTGGGTGTCTGGCAGCCATCTACTTGGTGTCCGCAGGGGCTGATCTGATATAAACCCAGGCAGTTACTCCACCCACTATTACAGAATTCAAGGTAGTCAGCAACACTGGAACTGTTCTTTGCTTCTGAGTGTTCAGTACAGTGTCTATTAACATATACACAATCTCCAACTTGGTACTTATATGGAACCTCAGGGGTACCTGCATCATACAGGGCACTGAGTTTAGGCCACAATTCCAGGTGATGATGTACCATTCATTGCCTGTCACTTTTTTTCAGGGAATCCAATACCCTCTAATTCTGGCATCGATGAGCATTCTCTCTCTCTCTCTCTCTCTCTCTCTCTCTCTCTCTCTCTCTCTCTCTCTCTCTCTCTCTTTCTGTGTGTGTGTATCTATGTATGTATCTGTGCATGTTTTTCTGTTCAGCTAATAACAAATTAAAAGTACACCTCAAAATACATGAGTATAAATATTATTATAAATCACAATATAATAATTTAAGTGAGTAAAACAGAACTTTGTCCTAAAGCAGTAAATGTGATTGTTATTAGGCTACAATATGCTCTGAAATCCAGAGGAAGCCTGGAGTATTTTTCTTCTTACTTGACGTTTGGAAGTCTGTCCTCCAGAACTATGTGAACAAACAGCTGTTGTTTAGAGTTACTTTGTGCTCTTTCCTTAGAGCATTATTCATAGAGTTTGTACATAATTCTGTTTATTAAACCTTTCAACTCTAAAGAAGCTATTTCTAATGCAATTTCATTTGTTCATGTAATATCCAGTGACGGTCAAGCAGAGACCTTTATATAATGGTAACATAATTAAAACTGTTATCCTCTAATTATGGCTCTTGCATATATTGATACTACTTATAAACATAAATTAGCATTTCTGCATATATATTATATACACAGAGTATAGTGAATACATTCATAAGTCTTGTTTTCAAATTTATATTAAATAGCTTAAAATAATCTGTGTTTATTGTATACATATTCAGAAGAGAAGTTTATGTAATGACAGACTGAAAATAGGGTTTGAAAAATATGTCATTCACATTTGCAAATGAACCACAAACATTTTTGCAGGTACTCTGTATTTTATATTCTGCAAATTGGTATTTTAATAAAGAAAAGGAAAACATTATTAATTATATCACTTTCCCTAAACCTCCTGCTCACATGCATGCAAGTAAAATAACACTTCATGAAAATAACAGAATTTTTAAACGGAAAAAGAAAAATGACTTAATTCAATTTTCAGAAAATGGATTTACTAGAGAGTACACTAAATAATATGATTCAAACAGAGAAAGATAATTAAACCACATGTTCTCTCTCATATATATCCCTAATGTATATTATTTTCATGTTTATAGATAAAAATGTGGAGATCTAAACATTGTCTGAAAGTTAGAATGGAGAGCAAGAGTGCGAAATATTAGGTCACAAGGAAGTATGCAGTATATGCCAAAGGAGCAGATTCCTGAAAGAATATATATAGACATTCTCATCTGGTTTAAAAAGAGTGAGAAATATTCTGCTATTTTGTTTTGATTTTTCTTTTTTCATGGTTGATAAGTGAATTCAATTTTCTGAGTCAACAAAGCAATACAAAAATATCCATTGCATTATTAAGTAATGATGTCTTCATAGGTGTGCTTTATCAGCAATGAATATAGCTCTGCTATCATACTCAGAAAGGGGGATGCTCTTCTTTTATTTTCCATTTAAAGGTCACACTATTGTTTAAATACGAGAATTTGATACTTAAGGATTGTGACTACACCTCGCTCAAACTTGCCTCTCTCTATCAATTCTTTCTTTGTCCTACCGTCCCAAACACCTGTCTCACTTATAAGGTTTTGCTTATTACAAATATAGTAATTTCTTGTTGATATAATTCAATAACTTTATGTCATACTTTCTGATATACTAAGTATTGGTATTAAATATATTTATTTTATTAGATACAGATGAATACTGAAAAAGGAGATGAATCCAGATTTTTAAATATTCCTGGCAGAAATAAACATATCTTATAGAAAGCATGTGTATAACTTGCCTGCCTCTTTCCTTGACAATCATCTACAGGCCTGACATAGCCAACATCCTAGAGCCTTCACTGTAATTAATGCTTCAGCTTCACTGTGCTTCATTAAATGATTTCTTTAGGCCTTCCTGAAGGAAATCAGACCTTGACCTGCATTGCCTGACCTCTGCAAACTTCCAGAAGGTGGAGAGAGTCTTTATGACCTTACAAAGTTTGCATTTCTCCAACCTGAAAACAATGTGAATGTTGTTGAATGAAAGATTATGCTGCCACCTGGAGATGAACTCTTATCTGATTCTGACTCTTCTGTAGGACTCTCTCCACACCTTCCTATCTGAATCTGGGCAAGTCTTCTAAAAGTTGTTCTGGGGAAGTGAGGTCTTTAGTGCCATTTGTCATTTAGACTTTCTCCTGGAAACAAATCTGTACTTTTGTAAATTGGTGGATGAGGACTCACGTTTTGTGTACATTTTCCAACATCCCTTTGCATAATATTACATGCTTGTTAATTGTGTTTTATTTAATAAATGGCTGATACCTTATTTGCAGCCCCGTTGCCTGACATTTTGAACTCATGCCTCTCACAAACTCACTGTTTTTCACCTCTTTCTCCCTCAGTTACTGCTCTGTTGTAGTGAATAAGGCTCGAGAACAAAGTCCATGCTGTAGCCTGAATGCTGTACAGTCTCAAAATTTCCTCAGCCAAACTAATTACTTTATTGTTTTTATAATTTTATTCATTCAGATTTTCAGATTTTCTTGCAGAATGCAAGTGGTTTTGTGTGTATGTGTGTGTTTGCTTTGTTGTTTTTCTTTCTGTTGTTTTTTTCTGTTTTGTTTTTTGTTTTTTGTTTTTTTGTTTTTTGTTTTGTCAGAATGTAGTATGAGTGACTTCTGATTTAGCTTCCAGTCTCTATGATTCTCTTAACATTCTGTTCTACCCAGTGTCCAACATAGTGACCCATTCATTCTACTTATGCCATTCATTCTAAGACCTCTCCAGCCTGCACCTTCATACGCTTTGTACAAACAACTTCCAAAACATTAAAGAGAGCATAATTGAGTTCATCACAGCACTGTTTTTATGACTTATAGATGACAGCAGCAATTATTAAAGCTTACAGACAGCATGGATGATGTCTTAGTCAGAGTTTCTATTCCTGCACAAATGTCATGATCAAGAAGCAAGTTGGGGAGGAAAGGGTTTATTCAGCTTACATTTCAACATTGCTGTTTATCACTGAAGTAAGTCAGGACTGGAACTCAAGCAGGTCAGGAAGCAGGAGCTGATGCAGAGGTCATGGAGGGATGTTCTTTACTGGCTTGCTTCCCCTGGCTTGCTCAGCCTGCTCTCTTATAGAACTCAAGACTGCCAGCCCAGAGATGGTCCCACCCACAAGGGGCCTTCCCCCTAAATCACTAATTGAGAAAATAGCCCATAGCTAGATCTCAAGGAGGTACTTACCCAAATGAAGCTCCTTTCTCTGTGATAACACCAGCTGTGTCAAGTTGACACAAAACTAGCCAGTACAGATGACTTAGCCACAGCAACAATTATTAAAGCTTACAGATGGCATGGATCACTTAGCCACAGCATGATTCTTCAAAACCATATAGTTCACTTAGCCACAGCACTATTCAGAAGACCTGCAGAAAACAAGGTTTGCTTAACCATGGCATCATTTCTACTCCTTGTTGAAAATTTTCTTTGTTTGTTAATGAACAACTTCTTAAGGGAGGTAGTGTTTATTTGGGCTTACAGTTTTAGAGCATAGTCATTCCTGGCAGGAAAGGACTGGAGATAACTGCTCAAGCCCTGGAAAAATCATGTAACTGATCACATTGCATCTGTAGTCAGGTAGTAGGTAGAGATGAATCCTGAAGCTTAGCTCCTGTTTGCATTTAGCTTAACATTTTAATTCTGTCTTGTACTCCAGCCCTGGAAATGATGTTGCACCCACTAAGGGTGGTATTTATTCACAAGCTAATCCTCTCTGGAAATACATTGTATAACAATCTAGAAGTCGTCTCCTTGATGATTTGAATCTAGTCAACATTATAGTAAAGATTTATTTACAGGCTTCTTGCACATAGTAAAAAGTATTGCAGTTAGAGAAAAAAAAAAAAAAAAAAGGAAAATTTACAGAGTAATTAAACATGTGTGTAAAATGACTACTTAAAGTTCCAGGACAGCCAGGGCTACAAAGGCAAACTCTGTCTTGAAGAAAAAAATGCAAGGTTATAGATAAAATTGTATACAGAACAGAATTTATATTTGCATATGTTAAGTCAAAAAACTAAAAATATTATTACAGAAATCATTCAACTTATAATACTATTTAAAACAATATAAAATTTTAAAACTAGACCAAAATCAGAATTGAAAAATTATTGTTTAGAGAGATGAGGCAACATTTATCTATAGTTCATGGAACAGAACAAAAATATTGTTAAAACATTAGACCTCCCATAGTCTCTATTGGAACTTCTTTAAGCTTTTCAAAGGTAAAAGTGAGATGTTGATCCTAAAGTGCATATGGGAATTTATAATAACCAAAATGATTCAGTGTACAAGTCACAGAGCAATAATTCCATTTTCTCTACATTGCTATCAATATTTGATAATTTTTGGTTTTACTATTTTTGTTTGTTTGTTTGTTTGTTTGTTTGTTTTTGAGACAGGGTTTCTCTGTGTAGCCCTGGCTGTCCTGGAACTCACTTTATAGACCAGGCTGGGCTCGAACTCAGAAATCTGCCTGACTCTGCCTCCCGAGTACTGGGATTAAAGGTGTGCGCCACCACTGCCTTTTACTAATTTTTAATATGTAACCATCCTAATGGCTGTGATATTGTATCTCATTTTAGATTTTATTATAACTGTTATTTTGTTCTTTTGCAATGCCATACCAGTATATTATGATTATTGTACCTCCCACTAGTCTAATGTCCCCTCTATCTAGATAACACCCCAGGATGACCTTAAATCAAGGATTCCCATGCCTCTACTTGTGACTCTCAGGGCCATCCTGAGATCCCTGCACTTCAGTCTCACTGAGTATGAAAAACCTGAGTGGACTGATTTAAGGATGCCTGTGGAGGGTGGCCTGGAAGTCATAGTGTCAATGTGTCTACAACACCCTGACAAAGCTCAGGTATATAATATTGTCCACAATACAGTGGGGCCCAGGAGGGTAGGGAAAGAGTGTATGTAAGCATAACCACCTCCATTCATGACCCTGCACTAACTTTCTGTCAGGTGAGCATCTCCAAGCTCACCACACACATACACAGGTTCTCAGTGTATGGATACAGTGACACCCACTGAAGTGGGAATCTTGGAGAGAGCTTTTCCATATTTACCACATTCTCAACAGTTTGTCATTGGAACATTCACTGAAGCCAGCTTTCTATTCATATTTTCATTAAAAATATTGACTTAGGGCACTTAATAGGACACATAACTTCTGTGGATTTGGTCTATTGCTTTATTGATTTATGTTAATTGTGTTCTCAAAAATTACAAGAGAATCCTGCATGTAAGACCTTGTAGGTCCCTGCCTCAGTTTGTATTAATTGGTAAATAAAGTTGTCTGCAGCCATGGGCTGAGCAGCGGGGGAGAGGCCCAACTTTAGTTTTCCCCTTATAAGGGAATCTAGAGGAAAAGGAGGAGGACGAGGCCAGTAAAGCAGAATGGGTACAGAAAATATGGTTCATTTAAACAATGGAATATTACTCAGCTAATAAGAATGAGGACATCCCGAGTTTTGTGGGCAAATGGATGGAACTGGAAAATATCATCCTGAGTGAGTTATCTCAAACCTAAAAGTATATGCATGGTATGTGCTCACTAATAAGTAGATATTATTAACCAAAAAAAAAAAAAAGGACAGAATACCCAATACCCAAGATATAGTCCACAGAACTCATAAAGGTCAACAAGCTGAAGGATTCAGGTGAGGACACTTCAGTCCCTCTTGGAAGGGAGAAGAAAACAACCACAAGAGGGGAGCAAAGGAGGAACCTTGGAGGGAAAGTGGACACGGGATGGGAAGAAAGGGGAACCTGATCTGGTATTGGGTGAGTGAAAAGGACTGAGGCTCTAATGGCCAGCAGAAAAAAAAAAATGGAAACATGTAACCTTGGGAGGTAGGAGATTGGAGGGACCTGCCAGAATGCACCAGAGACCTAGACGGTAAGAGACTATCAGGACTCAAAAGGAGGGACCCTCCACGAAATGCCCTACAGTGAGGAGAGAGAACATGTAGAAAGAAAGGGCATTAAGTGAGGAATGGGGTTGCCACCCCACAATCAAAACTCTGGCCTTCATTTTTTCCTCTCTGAAAGAATGGCAGGGCTGTAAATGGAGAGAAATCTGAGGACAAGAAGGTCCAGCGACAGGCCCAAAGTGGAATCCAGATCAATGGTAAGTCCCAATGCCTAACACTATTATTGAGAATATGGAGAGCTCACAAAAAGAGAGCTATCATGACTGCCCTCTGAAAGACCCAACAAGCAGCTGAAAGAGTCAGATGCAGATATTTGCTTCCAACCAATGGACAGAAGCCGCTGCCCCCTATGGTTGAATTAGATAAAAGCTGGAAGAAGCTGAGGAGGACTACGACCCTGTAGGAGGATCAGCAGTCTTATTTAACCTGGACCCATGAGATATCTCAGACACTGGAATACCAGTGGACATTGGAAGAAGGAAGATTCTCAACAATTTGTCTGCTTGCCTTGTGGGACTGAGCAACTGCTAGATACATGGACTTGCATTCATTGCTGCTGCTGACCATTTTGGGGGAGTTGGACTACAGACTGTATGTCATCCTCAAATACCCTTACTACATAGAGACTACCCACAAGTTCTGTGTCCTTTCTGCTAGAGAACCCTGACTAATACAATCTAGGATACATATAGATATACTAAGATTTGGATACCAATGTTCTAAATGTATAACTAAGTGAATATAGTAATCAAAATACCTAAGAAATGTGTTTGTTTTGTGTTTTCTAAGATGAAGAGAACATTGGACAGATGAGATGGTGTGTTTTGTTGTAAATCAGTACATGTTATCACTGAAGCCTTATACAGGACAAAAGCTAATGACGTGACCTTCTTGCAGGTTCCTCACACTGTCAAAGGAAAGCAAAACACATCAAACAAAATTGTGTCCACTGACAAATATAATTGGATGCCGTAAGGGCATTTGAGGAAATGTGACATGTTTGGGAAAGATAATTGAGGCCATGTTTATAATAATTTGAAAAGCTGAGTACAGAACTACACATTTTATGAAAATTCATTTAAACTTCTAATTACAGACTAAGCCATATCTTGCTAGAAAAAAGGAAGCTCTATTGGTCTTAGCAGAGAGCCGAAAACTAGTAAGCAGAAGGGACACACAGGATCAGTGTGAAGTATATGTATCTAGGGAAATGTCATACAAAGCTTATTCTTGGTGTTTAGAATTTATACCACTAAGAATTCAAATGGTGAAGTAATTGTGAGTGAGGAAAACAGAAAGGGAATAAGGGTCATGTATGGAGCACATTTTCTAAGCATTTATATGTTAAAAAAAAATCTAGCTTTCAAAAGCCACTCAGGCTATTGTCACCTTTCTATTGGTATTTATTACTGTTAGAACTTTAAAATGAGAATAGTATAAATTCATTACAGACAAAGACTGTCCCAATACAAATTTAAAAAGGGGTATGTTCACACTGTGACATGCATACAGAGTGTTCAGGTAGCAGTGGTCTGAATTACAACTAAGAAAACTCAAATATCTTATAATATAATATAATAAATAATGTATCTAAATAAATAATTTGGGATCATTAGTACCTTTTCATTTTTATTTCTTAAAAACACAAACTACAATTCAGAGAAGCCAGATGTAGAAGAGTTAAGGGAGGACTTTGTACTGCGTTTATAATTGTTGACAGACAGATAGGCTGTAAAATCTCTTGCAAAAGCTATAAGGTGTAGCTAATCTTTCCACACTGCCACTTAAGTCCTCATTTATGGAGATGAATCTTGATAAACGTGCAGATTAGTTTCAAAATAATTACAAAAGTTCTATAATACTTTGGTAAGTTTACCTTTTGAGTTTGGTCAAATTTATAGTATTGTGTGGGGTGGCATATATATACATGCCATTGATTAAAAATTGGACAAACCTTCTAGGATAATAGTTCTCATTAGTTATCATGAATTGTAAGCATGGAAAGCCTGCAAATTTGTTTCTCAAATGACTATTAACGTGAATCAAAGCTGCTGGCCAAAGGGATTTTAGAGATCACTACACAGGCAATGAACTGTGTGCATGCAGATACATATCCTGGAACCAATCATCATTCTTTGTTTAAATGGTTTTAAGCAAGATGGTGTGATATAATGCTATGTATTACATAATAAAACTTTCAATTATTTTTATATTGCAAAGTGATATGAATGACTGTAATTCTTTAAATTAATATACAAACGTTTGCTTGGACTCCTGAAGATATTTACTAAAAATTATATGTTACCAACAATAGTAAAATAAAGTCATGTAGCCACATGATTTCCTATTTTTGAAATGTCCATTGCATTTGTACCATACATTGAGAAATGGATAAGACTGATGAAAAAAGGCTTTTTTGTTGTCATTTTTAAAATTTTTTTTTGAGACAGGGTTTCTCTGTGTAGCCCTGGCTGTCCTGGAACTCACTCTGTAGACCACGGTGGCTTCCAACTCAGAATTCTGCCTGCCTCTGCCTCCTAAGTACTGGGATTAAAGAAGTGTGCCACCACTGCCTGGTGACTAAAATAAATTATAACAAGTTTTTAGATGAAGATTTTAATAATTATAAATTACTCATAAGCTAAGCTATGATCAATTAACTATGAAAATCGTTTTACCTACTGGCATGATTAATTTTCTTTACTATAGTTATTTTGTTAATTTAATGCACGTGTACCTTGTCTATTCACCACCTACTCTCTTCTCACCATGTCTCTTTCAATTGTCACACCATCTTTTAAAAGATAACTCCCTCAGTTATTCAGGTATGTGCATGAATCCAGTCCTCCTCAGGAACTTGGGCATCCTACCAGGGGCCAATTTTCTGAATAAAATTGATTTTTCCTGATCCAGCAGCCAACACCAGTTAGTATTTCCACAGCCAGAAGGTTATTTCATGGGTCCTTTCCTTATCTGTTGTAAATGCTTCTTGCATTCAACATTATCTCTAGTCTATAGCAATACAAAAATTTGATATTTCTCTTGCATAGACCCTCAAAGCCAATGGCAACACCTGCTGTTGAAGTCAATGCACAAGTTTGTAAAAGTATATGGAACAATCAAAACTGGACAAACATGGAAATTTCTTCCAAATGAGTAGTTTTCATGGTGCCTCAGAGTGCTACATAGGCTTCTGGTAGAGAAATGTCACCCTTTCCCAGTCATGAACCCTGGTGCTATCATAATGATTAGCTTTGCCAAATATGCCCCTTGGGGAAATAGTGGTCTGGATATCATGGGTAACTCTCTTAGTCAGGGTTTCTTTTCCTGGACAAACATTATGACCAAGAAGCAAGTTGGAAGGAAAGGGTTTATTCAGTTTACACTTCCATACAGCTGTTCATGAC
Organism: Mus minutoides; assembly: GCA_902729485.2. Taxonomy (NCBI): domain Eukaryota; kingdom Metazoa; phylum Chordata; class Mammalia; order Rodentia; family Muridae; genus Mus; species Mus minutoides. Next base: position 33,677 of record LR752278.1, on the reverse strand, counting down.
CAAAGGAAGTCAGGACTGGAACTCAAACAAGTCAGAAAGCAGGAGCTGATGCAGAAGCCATGGAGGAATGTTTCTTACTGGCTTGCTTCCCCTGGCTTGCTCAGCCTGCTCTCTTATAGAACGCAAGACTATCATCACAGAGATGGTCGCACCTACAAGGGGCCTCCAGCACAGAGATGGTCCCACCCACAAGGGGCCTTTCCCTCTTGATCACTAATTGAGAATATGCCTTATAGTTGGATCTCAAGGAGGCAATTCCTCAACTGAAGCTCCTTTCTCTGTGATAACTCCAGCTTTGTCAAGTTGACACAAAACTAGCCAGTACCATTGATTCCATGTCAACTTGACACACAAATACATCACTAGTTAGCCTCAATCCTTAGTTCTTATTCAACCCCAAGTTTTTAAATAACATATTAAATAACATATTTTACATATTAAAAGTTCAATCCTTTTTAAAATATCCAGTATCTTTTAAAATTCAAAGTACTTTAAAATTCAAAGTCTCTTAAGTGTGGGCTTCACTAAAAAACTTCCTTCAAGAGGGAAAATATCAGGGCACAGTCACAATCAAAAGCAAAATATCAATCTCCAACTGTCCAATGTCTGGGATCCTACTCACGACATTCTGGGCTCCTCCAAGGGCTTGGGTCACTTCTCCAGCCATGCCCTTTGTAGCACACACGTTGTCCTCTAGGCTCCAGATGCCTGTACTCCATTGCTCCTGATGTTCTTGGCAGTCATCTCATGATACTGGAATCTCCAAAATGCTGCTGTATTCCACTTTAACTAGGCTTCAACACTAGCCTCTCATAGGCTCTCTTCATGGTACCAAGCCTTAACTCCTTTGCATGACCCCTTCAGTCCTTTGCCATCAATTGCAACTGAGGCTGCACCTTCACCAATGGCCTTCCATGGCCTCTCACAGTGCTTCTGTGGCTTCAGCTGCTCTGCATGACCCTTTCATGCTTCAAAACCAGTACCACCTGCGTAACTCTTACACATTACCAAGTCCAGCCACGGCACAAGGCTATCTCTGGAACACAACCTCTGTGCTCTCAGAAAACACTTCCCAGAAGATGTCACCTCAATGATGCTTGTCTCTTCTTAATCACCGCTAATTTCTTAGCTCCAGCTAACCAGCAGAAGATGTTCCATCTGGTAATAAGGACACAAGTGTTCATAGCAGCCTTATTCATAATAGCCAGAAGCTGGAAAGAGCCCAGATGTCCCTCCACAGAGGAATGGATACAGAAAATGAGGTACATTTACACAATGGAGTACTACTCAGCTATTAAAAACAATGAATTCATGAAATTCCTAGGCAAATGGATGGATCTGGAGGATATCATGCTGAGTGAGGTAACCTAATCACAAAAGAACTCACATAACATGTACTCACTGATAAGTGGATATTAGCCCAGAAACCTAGACTACCCAAGATACAACTTAAAAAACACATGAAACTCAAAAAGAATGAAGATCAAAATGTTGACACTTCGCCCCTTCCTAGAATTAAGAACAAAGCACACATTTAAGGAGTTACAGAGATCAAGTGAGGAGCTGAATCTAAAGGATGGACCAATCAGTGACTCCTGCAGCCGGGGATCCATCCCATAATCAGCCACCAAACATAGACCCTATTGCATATGCCAGCAAGATGGTGTTGAAAGGGCCCTGATATAGCTGTCTCGTGGGAGGCTATACCAGTGCCTGGCAAACATGGAAGTGGATGATCTCAGTCATCTATTAAATGGAACACAGGGTTTCCAAGGAAGGAGCTAGAGAAAGTACCCAAGGAGCTGAAGAGGTCTTCAACCCTATAGGTGAAAGAACATGAACTAACTAGTACCCCCATAGCTCATGTCTCTAGTTGCATATATAGAAGATGGCCTAGTTGGCCATCATTGGGAAGAGAGGCCCCTTGGTCATGCAAACTTTATATGCCCCAGTACAGGGGAATGCCGGGGCCAATAGGGGGGAGTGGGTGGGGTGGGTAGGGGAGCAGGGTGGGGGATTGGAGAGGGTTTAGGGGATTTTCAGGAGAACATGTGAAATGTAAATGAAGAAAATATCTAATAAAAAATGAAAAAAAAAATAGTCACAGTAATGCAAAGTTTTTGCTTTAGTAGTTCTGGTATCTTGCTAATCACAGCTGATTCTTCATTCCCAGCTAACCAGAACCACAGAATCTTCACAATCCAAAATAGCAATGCCCTGAAAAGAGTCTTTAATTTTCCCTCTGAAATTTCACAAGCCATGCCTCCATTTTCTGCACTGTTCTCAACATTATCTTCCAAGATCCTATACACCATCTGACAAAGCTGTTAACACAGAATGGATCTTCTGGCCCAAAGTTACAAAGTCCTTCCACAGTCCTCCCCAAAACATGGTCAGGTTGTCACAGGAATGCCCCACTATGCTGGTACCAATTTGTATTAGTCAGGGTTTCTATTCCTGGACAAACATCATGACCAAGAAGCAAGTTGAGGAAGAAAGGGTTTATTCAGCTTACACTTCCATACTGCTGTTCATCACCAAGGAAGTCAGGACAGGAACTCAAGCAGGTCAGGAAGCAGGAGCTGATGCAGAGCCCATGGAGGGATGTTCTCTACTGGCTTGCTTCCCCTGGCTTGCTCAGCTTGCTCTCTTATAAAACCCAAGACTACCAGCCCATAGATGTCCCACCCACAAGGGTCCTTTCTACCTTGATCACTAATTGAGTATATGCCTTACAGTTTGATCTCATGGAGGCAATTCCTCAACTGAAGCTCCTTTCTCTGTGATAACTCCAGATTTTTCAAGTTGACACAAAACTAGCCAGTACAGTAACCATACCATTTCCAGTGTAATTAAGTTGTACTCCATGGAAAATAAGTCATATCTGGTATTGTAATTTGGGTCAAGAACCTTCAGTCTCCTAAAAGAGAGCTTACCGCTTTTATTTTTCTACATTGCTGTGATATCAAATTACATCCTAAATTGTATCTTTATATCAATTAGATTACATGGGTATGTGTCATCTGAGCATGGCATTTCTATTTCGTCAGAATTGTATCTTATGTTAAATAGTATAACAAAACAAATACTATATCATTAACTATTAGTTGTAAAATAATGGAACAATATCTATGTAATCAAATGCTGGCAAAAATAATAAAGATTCCTAATTTTGAGTGTTGAGTGACTACTTAAACTGGTTAGTTTCCTACAGACATGACTTTAAATGAATATAGATTATGTGGGGTTTTTCAGAATTACATGTCCATGTTCAAATATTTTAATGAATAGAATGTATTTTTGTAATAGGTAAAACATCCTATAAGAAACCAAGATATAAATACCTTAAATAGAGTTATTATGATTTTTCTAAATAAATAGTTTAACACTTAGAAAGATGTTAGGGCTAGGAATCTCAAGCTGGAAAATGTAATTCTGCATGCCAAGCATATGTACTCAAATTCTTCTGCTTTAAATGTCAGGGCTGCTCACCTGTATCAGGCCTGGATAGATGAAGGTAGTTCAGGAGATAGAAAGCAGAAATGAAATCAAACATGACATATAGAACAGCAGAACAAACTGCTGAGATAAAACATTTCTTTCATTGGAAAAGAAACTGCTGGGGTTCAGTTTCTAAAAAAACAAAAAGGATCAACTTGTTTGTAAATTTTATATCACAAAATGGAAATAATAAAATATATTTCGATATGGAATATGTTAAAGCTATAAAACTGAATAATTTTCTCAATGTATACATAGAAGCTACAGCTCTCTCTATTCAAGAAGAAACCATGCAATAAAATAATTTTTTTCTTAAATTGAAATTTAATTTCTCCTCTTTTTCTTCCTTGAACATAAAATAATTTATTATTTTATGTCAAGGTATGAAAAGAACCCTTTTCCCATAGTAGGGATCCACACATTGCATACATCCAAAAGGGAATAAACTCCCACTATGTATCATCTGTTCATGCAGATACAAGAATAAAGCAATATAAAAAATACTTTGATTCAGTTGCCTTTTACATATTATCTTAGGGTCTCTATTATTGCAATGGAACACCATAACCAACACCAAATTGTGTGGTAAAGGGTTTGTTTCAGCTTACACTTCCTCAAGTGCTATTCATTATTGAGCAGCTGAAGTCAAAACAGGAAGCCAAGCAGAGCTGGAACCTGGAAGCAGGAGCTGATGCAGAAGCCATGGAGGAATGCTAGTTACTGGAAGCAGGAGCTGATACAGAAGCCATGGAGGAGTGTTAGTTACTCTTGCCCCATCATTGCTTGCTCAGTCAGCACCTAGGGCAAGCAGCCCAGGATGGAAACACCCACAATGGGTTGGACCTCCACCATCAATCATTAACCAAGAAAATGTCTTACAGCTAAGTGATAGGGAGACATTTCCCAATTAATGTTCCTTCTTTTGAGATAACTCTACTTTGTGTGTGTGTGTGTGTGTGTGTGTGTGTGTGTGTGTGTGTGTGTGTGTGTAGTTGACATAAGACTGATCAGCACGCTTATAAATTATATTTTGAGTGTTAATCCCAATATGTGGGTTATATTAAATATTCTTTTTTGGTTGCTATGAATATAAAATGGAAAGAAAACCTAAGTTAAAAGAGATAATGGGTCTAGAGAGATGGCTCAGCAGTTAAAAGCAGGTGCCTCCTTTTCAGGGGACTTGAATTTGGATCCCAGCACCCTCATCAGGAAGCTCAGAATTGTTCTAACTTTAGCTCTCAGAAATATGTATCCTTGTCTGGACTTAGAATGTGTTTACCCACATATGTGTTCATATTCATACATTCACCTGTTATGAAAATAAATTTATAAGAAAAGAAAATCAGAGCTGGGTGTGGTGACACACGCCTTTAATCCCAGCACTTGGGAGGCAGAGGCAGGCGATTTTCTGAGTTCGAGGCCAGCCTGGTCTACAGAGTGAGTTCCAGAACAGCCAGGGCTACACAGAGAAACCCTGTCTCAAAAAACAAAAACAAAACAAAACAAAACAAAACAAGACAAGACAAGACAAGACAAGACAAGACAAGACAAGACAAGACAAGACAAAAGGAAAAGAAAAGAAAAGAAAAGAAAAGAAAAGAAAGGGAAAGGAGAGGAGAGGAGAGGAGAGGAGAGGAGAGGAGAGGAGAGAAGAGAAGAGAAGAGAAGAGAAGAGAAGAGAAGAGAAGAGAAGAGAAGAGAAGAGAAGAGAAGAGAAGAGAAGAGAAGAGAAGAGAAGAGAAGAGAAGAGAAGAGAAGAGAAGAGAAGATCATATAGAAAATGAATTATGGTCTATAATAAGAGCACATGCATCTCCCTCTGCTTCCCTTTAATTATTTTGTTCTCCCTTCTAAGGTACTGAAGCATCCTCACTTTGGCCTTCCATCTTCTTAAACTTCTATGATCAATGGATTGTATAATGGGTACTCTGTACTCTTTAGCTAATATCCACTTATCAGTGAGTACAAACCGTTCATATCCTGTTGGGAATTGTATACCTCACTGGGGGTGATACTTCCTAGTTCCATCATTTTGAATACAAAATTCATGATGCCCTTTTTAAAAAAAAAATAGCTGAATAGTATTTCAATATGTAAATAAACCACATTTTTTTTGCATCAATTCTAAGGTTGAGGGACATCTGTGTTGTTTCCAGCTTCTGGCTATTAATAATAACGCTGCTATGAACATAGTGGGTAGCATTTGCCCTCGTGGTATGGTAGAGCATCTTCTGGGTATGAGGCAAAAAGATACAGCTGTTGCTTCAGGTAGAACTATTTCCAATTTTCCGAAGAACCTCCAGATTGATTTCCAGAGCAGTTGTACCAGGTTTCAATCCCCTCAGCAATGGAGGAGTGTTCCTTGTTTTCCAAATCCTTGCCAGCCTTTGCTGTCACTTGAGTTTTCGATCTAAGCCATTCTGATTGGTGTAAGGTAGAATCTCAGTGTCGTTTTGGTTTTGCATTGCCCCATCACTAAGGATGTTGGACATTTCCTTAACTTCTGTTTGGCCATTTGAGGTTCCTCTGGAAGCAAGTGGGAGGGGAAAAGGGGCAGGATCAGGTATGGGAGGACAGAGAAAATGAGGAATGAGAGCAGCACTGAGTGAGTCAGGAATGGAGGGAAGTTCAGCAAGTGCAGTTGAGTTGAGGCCAGTTGAGTGCAAGGCAGTTCAGTTAAGTGCAGTGTAAAACAGTGTAGCCAGTATACTTTAGTTCCTGGAATGTAAAGGCAGGAGTTTTCCCCACAGAGAGCAATTCAGGGAGAAGATAAGTTGAATCAGTTTGCTTGGAGAGGAGTTTTGAGCCAGAACAGCTGAGTTGAACTAACCAGCCAGAGTTCAGAAAGTATAAAAAAGGTGAGCTTATTCAGCATAAAGTTCTAAGATGACAGTCATAACTGTCAAAAAAATGATAGTTTTACAAAGATATATTTAAATATCTGATACATATTGCTCAAAAGAAATTAATAAAGAAGTCTTATAAATTAAGACTTAAATTTTCCAGTCATTCTTTCTTTGTCTTGTCACTCATCAGATTTTCCTTTGGTGTTGTTTCTATATGAAATTGCCATTAAATGCTTTTTAGTTTGTAATTATCACCATTAAACTACATATTATTCTGATAATGGTATTCATGTTTTATAGTTATTCTTAGATCTATACAAAAATGAGGAGCCAATTTATATTGTCTGTTCATTTAAAAAATTAATAATAGTATTACATCTCTTAATGATTACACTTCCATAATATGTTCAAAATTTATTCATGTTTCCCTTGAGCAGAGGTATAATGACTGCTGAAATTACTTGTTCATTTATAAAATATGATATATTAAGTTATATATATGTGATTTTTGACTTGAGATTTATTTTATATTCCCTAGCTATACAATGCAAAACTTTTAGTTCTGGAAAATTAAGAACTATTAATGAAGTGTGGTCAAATGTCTTGAGAAGTGACAAGAAGATGCAACAGTAGCTTGTTGAATGAAGGTCCTGTCACACTTTAATTATAGAATAGGCTTTCATCTTACATACATGCATCTAATTTTTACAGCATCCCAATACAGTACCCATTACAAATCTCTGAAGAAGTCGGTGCACATATTGTTTTATTAAGAATTATTGCAAAAACCTTTCATTCAAGAACACATCTAGCAGAAGTGTATGTATCCTTGAGTTAACCAAAACTCTTTTTAGATGACTTTCAAAACTCTAATTTTAAAGGAGTTCTGCAATAACTGTTGTACTGTTTAATATTTTTCATGAAAATATTGAGCTAGTATGAAATGATACAACCAATATCAATTATTTAATGGGGCAGGAGGGTTCCGGAGGAGAAACCAGGAAAGGGGATAACATTTGAAATGTAAATACATAAAATATTCAATAACAAAATTATATATGATGAATAAACTGTTAAATGAATTCATAAAATATAGCCTGAGTTAAGAATTATTCTGCAAATTAGAGTATTTTTCCTTCTATATATTAGAGAAATGTCTCCCAGTCATCAGATAAAGAGGTATGCTATTTTCCTGGATATCTTAGCAAATTCTGTCATAATTTATTCTATTTCTGGCAATAATTTCAGGAATTTTGTTGCTGTTTTCTGTGTGCTTCCTTATTTTTTGTTTGTTTGTTTGTTTTGTAAGAATTCTAAACAAACCATTTTTAAGTGTTTGATTTTTTTTCTCAAAGTATAGTCCGTAGGTCAACAGCCCTACTATTAGCTAAATATATGTTTTCAGAATATATTTTCTAAAGAAATATATGAAACATATTCTGGGTCTTGCATTTTATTCGTGAGCCAGTTTCCCTGCATAGGTCAAAAGCAACGTGTATCATTTTCTAATGTGGGCCATTCTGTCATTTACTGCTACTCAGTGTCAGATGTGTTAGAATTCATAATGCACACCTAAACCAGTTCAAGAAAACAATGCTCATTGTTTGGAAGTAATTGACAGAGTAATAAGCCTTTTATTACCCTATTTTACAGGATGTCAAGGCACATCAATAGTTTTGTCATTTCCCTTAGAGTCCTCCTGAAATTTTTATAGTATTCAGTAAGGGGAGAGGTGCTTTATTGCATCCATTGATAATAAAACAAAACATGTTTTAAAAGTAAATGCAAATTAGCCATTTATTATTAAAGTATATTTAACAGTTTATTCAAGTTATTTATTTGTTCGATAAATATCTTAAATATTTATAAAATATAGCAAATTAAATATTTACACATATCACTTCATATAATGTTCTGGTTTATATTTTTGCCAACTTAACACAGCTAGAGTCATCAAGTAAGAGGAAACCTCAATTAAGAAAATATTCTACTCAGCTTGCCTGTTGGCGAGTTTATAGTACATTTACTTGATTAACAATTGATGGCGCAGAGCTCAGGCCTCAAGGGGTGGTGCCCCATTAGGGTACTCAGTCACAGTGAGTGGAAACTGTGCACATTACATGAAGCACATTCCAGTCCCTTTGTGGTCTTTGCTTCAGTTTATGTCTCCATTTTACTCCCTTCAGTACCTACACTGATTTCCTTAAATAATATATTATGGTTGTGAGGATTACTCCACTATACAAATCACTTCTCCATAATATCATTTTGATCAGCATCTTACTACAGTAATATAAAGCAAACTAATGCAGGTAAGGTGGCATGTAAAGTTATATACAGAGCTTTTCTTGGGAAATCAGAAGCAGGCTGGTTAAAATGAAATACAAATAAGACAAAGTTCTGTGTAATGTAATGAAAGGTAAATGTTAAAAATACAGGTGGGTTTAGAAGCATGAGCATTCAAATCGTTTGAAATCTAATAAAAATTTATTAATAAAATCAGAATATGGCAGATGGCGATTCCTCATAAAAACATTGGAAACGATTTGATGGTAGGAAACTTCAGAATATGTCCCCTTGTATGGTCACACCTAAGCCATTGTTAAGAAGGTCCTTTTAACTTGGGTAGAGACAACCAGGATAAATGAAAATTTATGGGCAGTGTAGCAGCAATTTGTATTACTAAGTGAATGAATCAACAAAATGCCTTATAACCTATAGCACTGCACAATGTAGGGAAAATAAGTTAGCTCACAATACTTTTGCACTAGTCTTTGCAAGAGAGTTATAGGAATGGAAACTAGGTATCATACATAAGAACTGTAGTAGAGAGAGATGCCTCTCTAATTTGAAAAAAATATATTCAGAGAAGAAAGTCTACAACATCTGAAATAGTTCCCAAAGGAGTGTGTCAAGATTTTATAGCGGATTAGTACCTTTTCTGCTGTATTAAAGGGAAAAATTCATAACATTGGAAATGAGGTGAAGCCCAGAGTGAATTCATAGGTCTAGTAAAATTGCAAAGAAAATGTGTGAAAAGCCAATGAAATGAATCTCAGGATTTACCACTGAAAATTGGAAGTGCATCAATTGAATTTGTCTTCTATTAGTTTGTTGTATACATAGTAACTAGGTGATATAATAAAAGGACAAAGTTTGATGTAAACAAAGAAAGAATATGGGTTTGATGGAGAAAAAGTAAATTAAGGATCATGTTTCAGGAAAAGAGACATATATAGGATAGACTATAATATAAAGTATTTAAAATGTAAATGCATTTTTACAGGAAAGAGAACAATGGAAATGAAATGGAAAATAGTCCATTCAATATTTATTAATTACCATTATTTAAAACAGATAAAATTTAAATAAAAGAAGTTATTATGAAATAGACACTGAATGATCCATTTCTGTAGGATTTTAAAAAAGTGTGTGGGGAAGTAAAAATAGTAGACTTCTTTATATTCACCTGATCTTTTTAATACACCTAATTCTATTCATTGTATGTTCTAGGCAGCATAAATGTGTTTATATTTGATTAAAAATAAAGGAATTGGAATTTAAAGATTGACTTTCTTAGTAGGATCATAATAATTCTTTTTACAGTAACTAAACATCTATCTAAAGATCTATGCAATATTTTGTGAATACTTTTGGTACTATATTCCATGTTAAGCATCGTGCAGTCACTCTTTAACTCTCCTTATGTCAAGTTTATGTTTTCTACTTATTTTAGTTTAGTGTTTCTATTGTTGTGAGGAGATGGTATAACCAAACATCTCTTATCTGAACCTGGATTTCAGTTTAGAAGTTTCGTCCTTTATCATCATGGTGGGAAGTATGGGTTATGCAGAGAGACTTGGTGCTGGAATGGCAGCTGAGACTTTTACATCTGAATTCACAAGCAACAAGAAGAGAGAGTGGCACTGGCCTGACTTGAGCATCTGAAAGCTAATATCTCACTCCAAGTGATGCACTTCTTCCAACAGGTCCACAACTACTCCAACAGGAATACACCTCCAATAATGCCTTTCCCTATGAGTCTATGGAAGCCATTTTCATTCAAACCACCACATTCATAATCCTCTGCTATTAGTTCAACTAAAACCACAATTTCATTTCAATAAATTCACAAGATGTTTTATGCTTTAAAGATATGTTTCAAAATGAAATTCAGTATGAGATACAGTGGGCACAGATGAAATTTTTCTGAATAGTCCATTCAATATTTATCAATTACTGTTATTTATTTTTTTATTTAAAGATTTTATTTATTTATTATATGTAAGTACACTGTAGCCGTCTTCAGATACTCCAGAAGAGGGTGTCAGATCTCGTTATGGATGGTTGTGAGCCACCATGTGGTTGCTGGGATTTGAACTCAGCACCTTCAGAAGAACAGTTGGGTGCTCTTACCCACTGAGCCATCTCACCAGCCCAATTACTGTTATTTAAAACAGATAAAATTTAAATAAAAGAAGTTATTACTAAATAGAGACTGAGTAGTCCATTTCTGTAGGCTTTAAAGAAAGTGTGGCTTATGCTCTAAGATCAAGAGTCAGCAAATGGGTCCTCATAAAAATTGAAAAGCTTCTGTAAGGCAAAGGACACTGTCAACAGATTTGGAAAAGATTCAAAGGAGCTGAATGAGTTTGCAGCCCCAAAGGAGGAACAAAAATATCAACCATCCAGTACCCGCAGCCACCCCAGGCACCAAACCACCAACCAAAGAATACATGAGGAGAGACCTGTGGCTCCAGCTGCATATGCAGCAGAGGATGCCCTTGTTGGACATCAATGGGAGGAGAGGCCCTTGGTCCGGAGAAGGCTCAATGCCCCAGTGTAGGGGAATCCCAAAACAGGGAAGCAATGTTTAGCAGGTGGACAGGGGATTGGATAGGGGCTTTTTGGTGGGGAAACCAAGAAAGGGGGATACTATTTGAAAGGTAAATAAAGAAAATATCTAGGAAATAGAATAGAAGATCTTTACCAATCCTCCATCTGAAATAGGGCTAATATCTAATATATAAAAAGAACACAAGAAGGTAGATTTTAGAGAATCAAAGAACCCTATTAATATGGGGTACAGTGCCAAAGAAAGAATTTTCAACTGAGGAATATTGAATGGCCAAGGAGAACCTAAAGAAATGTTCAAATTCCTTAGTCATCAGGGAAATGCAAATCAAAACAACTTTGAAATTTTACCTTACACCAGTCATAATGGCTAAAATCAAAAGCTCAAGTGACAGCAGATGCTGGTGAGGATGTGGAGAAGGAGGAACATTCTTCCATTGTTGGTGGGATTGCAAACCACTCTGGAAATCAGTCTGGTGCTTCCTCAGAAAATTGGACATAGTATTACCTGAGGATCCAGCTATATCTCTCCTGGGCATATAACCAAAAGATTTTCCAACATACAACAAGGACACATGCTCCACTATGCTCATAGCAGCTTTATTTATAATAGCCATTGATATTAAGCGATATTAAGGAACAGTAATTGTTGCCTCCTGTAATTTTTGTTTTTAGAGTTGGGATTTTGTTCTTGTGGCTGTCTTCTTTTAGGTTTGTTGAAGGATTACTTTCTTGCTTTCTCTAGGGCAGAGTTTCCATCCTTGTATTGGTGTTTTTCTGTTATTATCCTTTGAAGGGCTGGATTCATGCCAGAAGCTGAAAAGAACCCAGATGTTGTTCAACAGAGGAATGGATACAGAAAACGTGGTACATTTACACGATGGAATACTACTCAGCTGTTAAAAACAATGGCTTCATGAAGTTCTTAGGCAAATGGATGGAACTAGAAAATATCATTCTGAGTGAGATAACCCAATCACAAAAGAACATACATGGTATGCACTCACTGATAATTCAATATTAGCTCAAAACTTTGGAATACTCAAGATACAATTCACAGACCACATGAAGCTCAAGAAGAAGGAAGACTAAAGTGTGGGTGCTTCAGTCCTTCTTAGAAAGGGGAACAAAATACTCATGGTAGCAAATATGGAGACAAAGTGTAGAGCAGAGACGGAAGGAAAAGCCAACCAGAGACTGCCCCACCTGGGTATCCATCCCATATTCAGTCACCAAACCCAGACACTATTGTGGATGTCAAGAAGAGCTTGCTGACAGGAGCCTGATATAGCTGCTTCCAGAAAGTCTCTCCCACAGCCTGACAAATACAGAGGTAGATGTTCACAGGCAACCATTGTACTGTACACTGGGTCCCCAATCAAGGAGATAGAGAAAGGACTGAAGTAGCTGAAGGGGTTTGCAACTGCATAGGAAGAACAACATTATCAACCAATCAGACCCCCCTTCTCCCACCCAAAGCACACAGGGACAAAGCTACCAACCAAGGAGTAAACATGGAGGGACCTGTGGCTACAGCTGCATTTGTAGCAGAGGATTGCCTTGTCAGGCATCAATGGGAGGGGACACCCTTGATCCTGTAAAGGCTTGATGGATGCCCCAGTGTAGGGTAATTCGAGGCTGGGGAGTCAGGAGTATGTAGGTGGGTAGGTGAACACCCTCACAGAAGCAGGAGGATTTAGCATGGGATGGGGGTTTCTTGGAGGGAGGGAACTGGGAAAGGGGATAACATTTGAACTGAAAATAAAGAAAATATCCAATTTAAGTTTTTAAAAAAGAATGTTGTGAGGAATTCCATGACAATTAACTATACATTTTCTAAATTGAATCATCAAGGAGTCTAGCTGAGTTGCCAATATTCATGCTGGTACCCTGGCTTCTGAAAGACTTTGTACAGCCATGAAAGTCCAAAAAAGCCAATATATGAAACACTACGGCAACATCCATTAGAAAATGCAGAGAATTAAAATGAAGTGTTCTAATGAAAGCTGACACATATATTAAACGTTCAAAATCTCTTTCAATTTACTTTCATTTCCAAATACCAAGACATTTTTTTGAAAAATAAAAAATAAAATAAAATACAATAAATCACACTGGTCTGTTTTGAAAACAAACAAACAAACAAACAAACAAATAAACAAACAAAACAATTACAAATGTAAAATTACATCCAGAGATTGTTTTAAAGGTACCACTTGTAGTGAATCTTAGACTAAGCTAAATTGGCAAACTTGGAAAAGAGTGTTAATTAAAAGCGGCACTGACAATACTCTGGCACAGCAGCTTACAGAATAGGTTTTGATGATTGATGTAATTTTATTCATCATATACTTATGATTCATAGCCAGCATCCTTTAAAAATTATCAGATGCAACTGATTGATGTAATTAGATCATGAAAACGAATGGATTATTCTGACATATTAGGCAGTAACTCATTTAAACGAGGTGACTAATTTGTAAGCTTCCAGAGTGAGATCAATTTTAGATAAGTAATTTATATTACTGAATTATATTCCAATTTATGAGAACAAAATATTAAGTACTATACAGTTTGCTGAGGTGCTGCCAAAGAGTCATAGATTTTAGTGGTGAGAAAGTTAAGTGTGTAAATGTTTAATGACCTAAACCAACAAGCCAAATTTTTGATGCAATAAAAATAAATGATAGAGCTCAATGCAGTGACACTTGCTAATTTATGAACTATTAAACTTTAACAGCAGGCCTAGGTATTGCAAGAAATACTCTTGTCATGAACAAAGTGTCTTAAAAACCAGCTAGAATACAGTTAGAATTTATTTCTATAATACAGCTAGAAATTACTTCTAATGGAATTTGAGCCAGGAATTTGAAATTTCATTATCACTGCTCATTAACAGAGTGGGGTTTATAGCTAAACTATAAAAGCATATTTGTAACTATTTACATACTTGTTAAGACATAAATTGTATATATTAGTATATATAGTATATAATTGTATATATTAGTCTAATATATATATAGTATAGCTCAAGGGATGCTGATTTATTGAAAGAAGTCACTATCTGTTTTAGTATCCAAGTACATTTCTCATTTAAATAAGTACTATGCATCTTTGGAAGCAATCTAGCAATCACATAGCTATTAACTATAGCACTAGAGATTATAGATAGCAAGGCAATAATCTGGTGAAATATAAATCTTTAAATTATTAATAATACATTTCCATAAAGTTCAATAGAATTTCACAATCTGAAATTTTAATAGAATATTACCTTAATACTGTCACAATAATTCACATCTAAAAAGAAATTACATATTTATAAGTTAAATAGTACTTATTTTTCATACATATTTTAGTTATTTGTTAGTTATTTGCATACAAAGATATATAGAAACTAACTGTGATACATGTAAATGAAGTGATATATGTTGAAATTTATCTCAGTTTTGTCACAGAAAAATTAATTTGATCACTTGATTACAGAATATGAGTATACTTGGGAGTTATTTCTTAAATTTACTATTCTTGATTCTTTAACAACTGATTTTGCCCCTGCCCAAGCAGATATTCTCATATAATCTGGAATCAATTCAAGAGAATAATAGTCTCAAATGTATACTTTTATTCTTTTAGGGGGATGAGATTTTCTACAGTTACTCTTGAACATGAATGCCAAATTCTTCCTATGAAAGTAGGAAGCAGATCCCCTTATGACAGCAAAGAGCTTTGTCTACCCAATAGCAATATACTAACCAAGAATTTAGAGCTATGCTAGATTACTTCTCATTGATGGAGCGTGTGTTCCACATCAATTTATGTTTTTTAAGTAGTTTACTTATATTTAGGTTATGTATATTTGTTGTCTGCTTACATGTATGTCTAATGGCAGATAGTTATGAAATTCTATGTGGTCACTGGGAATTGAACCTAGGTCCTCTGGAAGAGGACCCAGGGCTCTTAACCACTGAGATTATCTAGCCAGCCCACAGTTACTTTACTTTTTAATACCTTGGCTTGGTTAAGATTTGGAAGATTCACAATAACACAAATGAAATGTTTTCGGGTGGATTCATAAGTGGGTTCAATTCTTTTATAGGGATGTATATTTTGGCTAGGATTAAACTGGTATCATTAAATTATGTGGAAAAAATTGAGAGCAATCTAGAAAACTATCATATAACATTGCTAATTCCTTTTAAACTGTGCCATATATTTAAGGTATCACATTTGTTATTAGGAAAATCACTAGGATCTGGTGCAAGTGGCAAGATGTTTTATGACTTTGAGAGTTCTTTAGAGATATATTGATTTATCTCTTTAATGTTTTTACAGATGTGTAAGTATAACATTGTCATGTCACCACTGAACAAGCACACACTTTCTAGTTCTTTTTGAACCCTGGCTGGCTATTCTGCTCAGCGATTCTAGTTCAAATGCTTCTGCAAGCTGATAGTTTCTAGTTGGCTTCTCTTGGCTACTCACTTAATTGCTCTGTTTGACCTCAAACTAACTCTGGCAATTTGTTCTAATTTTTTGTTTGTTTGTTTCTTCTGATTCTCTGGCTCACTCTTTCTTCACCTGTGTCTAGGTTGGGGTTTTTTGTTTGTTTTGTTTGTTTTGCTGATTGTTTAGATGGTTGATTTATTTTGTTTGTTTTCAAACTGTTGCTGTAAACCTATGCTGGTAAAAACTGTCATGACACTACAACATTTTTGTGCTTATGCTACTCTTATGTAGCTTCTCTTTCCTGTCCTCCTGAGAGTTGGATACATCTAATATCGGACTCATTATTTTAAAACTTTCTGTAATTCATCACTTTGTTTAATCCTCAGTTACTTATCATTTTGAAGCATGCCCTCTTCTTTCTACAAATTAACTTTACCTTTATGATTACGGATTAATGGATAATAAGACCAAAAAACAGTTAATAATATGCAGACCACATTTTTTAACAATATCAAACAAGGTTCTGCCAATATAAATAACACATTTAATTTTATCTGATACTTTCATTTAAAGATCATCTTTTGAATGATTTCTGAAAAAAATGTATACTGCATCTGGCTTTTCCCCTACTTTGTTCATTTCAAATTTGACACCATTAAATTCAGTAGTTTATAATACTAACGTAGTTATATTTGATGACTCAAATTTCAAATTACTCTTCATAGTCAAATCAAAATCAGAAGTAATACATTGAAAAGTCATGATTTCTGTAGGAAACATCATCTATAATTATGAAATTGCATTGCAGGTAAATTTAAATTTTGACAATAGCAGTCACCAGATAGAGAGCTTTTATTGCTTTAATGATCTGCTTAGCAATGTACTAATCTTGAAAACTCCAAACCCTACAATACTCTACACATTATAGAAGAACTTCTATAAGCACAAAACATTTAAATGGAAATAAAGTTTAAAATCTGAAAACTTGTAGCATGGGATCTAAGAAGAATTGTTGGCTGTTAATTCTTAAAATGTCACAGGTCAAGTGGTATGAGTATAAACTCATAAAAATATTTCAGAAATCTGAAATAATTAAAACTTTCCAGACATCTGAATAGCAAAATGTCATCATAAAACACTTCTAAGAAAGTATGAATGATACAAAAATATTTCATCAAATTGAATAAAGTATATTTTAGTATGTAAAGGCATAATTTTCTATACTTAATTCTTATTATTTCATTTTAAAGTGTAACAATGACAACTTGACATGATTTAGAGTCACTTAGGACTCCAAGCTTTGTGAATATTAGAGATTATCTAGCAAAAGAAAAAGTTACTAAGATGTCAACAGCTGAGGTACTTCTCATTCTTACAGATGTCAGTCTCTGTAATGGTATTAGGGTCTTCCCATTTGTTAGACATCTTAAATGGAAACTCAAGAGACAGGAACTTATTAAAAATAAGTTTAATGGTGACTGTTGAAAACTGGGGAAGAAGTTTTTCTCAGTTTTTCTAAAAGTTATTCTGTCTGGTCATGTAAAGTTGAAAAACTGTAATTTTCACAACTGTGGAATGAGTCCTCTGGGTGAAGCATTAATGACAGATCAAGCCATCTTTGAAATCTATATTAATGAACAAAGGAGTTTTTGGATGCTACATACAGGAGCATATGTGACTCAAGATCACCTTCATCACAGAAAAAGGGTTACTGTAGGATAGATGTTGACTTATGATAGAGCTTCTATGCACATGCTAGAGCTTCCTGTGAAACTTTTAGGCAGCATAGGTCACTGAAGCCTTTTCTGTTCCCAACAATTGTTCATAGGTTTTTGAAACTTAAAAAGAGACTTTAAGTTTCAGAACCTTCCTGAGACTTTTTCTTTTACTTTCTAAGTCTGTTAACTTCATTATAAAAAACAAATAAACAAACAAACAAACAAACAACAAGAAAACAACAACAACAAAAGACAGTGTCTACCTTAACCTTCAAGAAGAAATTTTTTTCAATGTGGAAGAAATATTTGTGCAGTGCATACATACACATAGCTACGTCAGATTCGTAGAAGCTGAAAGAAGAAAGCTAGTCAGAAAGCTTTGTCAGTAAAGTGCTTATAGCACAAATATGTGAGTTTGAGTTCAATCTCTAGAATCCAAATTACAGCAGGTAAGCATGGCAGCGCCCACTTGTATTTCTACTATGGAAGAGGGATCCCCTGGCCAGCCAATACAGCTTGTAGGAAGATTTCCATACTAATGAGATATCCTGTTGCAAAAAGGTCTGAGATGAATGGTTGCTGAGTGACTACCCAAGTTTCACCTTTGACCTCTATATACTAGTATACATAGGCACACATATGCCTTTAGACATGTATACCAATCCACACAGTCACTTGCACCTCCACACACATCAATTACAGAAAAAAAATGTAGATGAAGCAATCATGGTAATAAATATCTAGATTGCATAACAACAATAAATAGCCACATTCAAATTATATGTGTAAAATAGGTGCTAATTTACAAAGTCCATCTTGATATATACTATTCATTTAGTTTGGTTGTTTGGGGTTGTTTTGGCTTCCTTTTGTTTTAATTCATTTTTAGATTGGAACCAGTTTACTCCCAAAAGAGTAACAATAAAGTTACATAGTATATGAAGACATGATATTTCAGGCAAAGTAAAATTGCAGAGAAAATAACAGACTATTTAATAAATCTACTTTTAAGCAATAGTAATTGGGAATAGAAAATTAATAAACACATTTTCATAGTTCATTTTAAAGGAATCATAGATTAAATTAAACTATATATCTGGATTTCAGTAAATCTAAAACAGATGGTCAATGATATGCAAGTTCTAAGAGTGAATAAGTGTGGGCCTGGGTACCAGAGATTTTCCACGGAGATCTCTGACCAGGCCTGGTTGAGTCTGGTCGGGTTGGGCAGACAAGCAGCAGACTATGCAGTGAGGAGTGCTGCAGAACCTCAGGTGGTGCTTTGGGAGAGCAGATCTTTTTACAGCTATTGGAACAAAAGAGGTCTGGAACCCTGGGAAACAGATGGGTGCTGATTTCCATCTACTTGGGATGGAAGGTGTTTGATCATGTCTCCTGGGACCCTGGCTCCTGTCAAAGTTACCACCCTCACAGCCTCTCACACCTTTAATTCCCTGGATAGGATTTATATACAGTTTCATGGGTAATTCAAGGTTCAACAGGTACCTCTCATTGGCTTGGACTGAGAGCTTGGGGGAAACCTTATTTGCATGTGGGAAGGCTTCATGCTGCTTCTATATGTCTGATAGCCACACACCTCTCCTGGGGGTTGGGAGGTGGTAACTTTGACAAGAGCCAGGGGCCCAGGAGACATAATCAAACACCTAGTACCTTCCCATGTAGGTAGAAATCACCACACATCCACACATAGGCTCCCAGGGTTTCAAAACTTTGCTTTACTGGAGACCAGGCTATCTGGTGCAGAACCCACTGTTCCACAAAGAAGATTTACAATATAATAGGTTGTTGTGGATAGCCCTGGTGCTGTTTGTATTTTGATGCTAATTCTACTTCCTTAAGGGGGACAGCCTGGGATGAGGAGTGTATTGAATACTTAGATAACTTCATATGAACCTTCCCCTAATGAAGAATTCAGGGAAACAATCACTAGGCAAATAAGCAGGACTTCCAGGTCAGAAAAAGGGATGGCTGAGGAGTAGAAGAGATTTGGCTGTTGGACAGGAGATGATGGAGACAAAAATGTAGGTAGTGGAGGCCCAGTTCAGATGGTGGATCAGCCAGGATCTGATACTAGAGGATTTGTAACTTAAAATAGCTTACAACATTAGGATGTTAGTTGCTATGCCCAACAGTTGTCTTGCCTTTTGATTCTAAACTAACATTGTGTGGTGTTTTCCTTATCACAGCTACTCCACTGAGTTCCATAGAAAAACTACAGTGGTGAGGCACCCCAACCAGCCACAGGAAATTAGAAGTGTGGGGCTAGCATGGCAGTCCCCCCCCCCAAAAAAAATTAGCAAGTTGGGTGGAGATACTTTGGAGCTCTGAGACAGAGTATCTACCAGGCTAAGAAAAAGCTGGCTTTCTGCCAGTGTGGGTGCTTTTTTAAATTTATCACACTACACAGAGGATGGCCTTGTTGGACATCAAAGGGAAGAAAGGCCCTTGGTACTGGGAAGGGTCCTTGCCCCAGTGTAAGGGTGGGGAAGTGGGAGTAGATGGGTTGGTGGGGGAGCATCCTCATAGAAGCAGAGGAATGGGGGATAGATAGGGGAATTTCTGAGGAGAAACCAGGAAAGGAAATAACACGTGAAATGTAAATAAATAAAATATCCATTAAAAAGTATTTCATTCTACAATAGGTTTACAATGAAAAGTGAGGCATGTAAGCCTATAATTTTAAGCAAGTACTGATAGAGAAGGAGTTTATTATAATAGTGATGTTAAAAAAGCTATAGTCTGAGCACAGACATTGTGCTAGGTATATAATAGACTATCTCAGAGAATCAAGAAAAGTCTGAAGAAAAACTGTTAGTGTTTGCTTGGTTTCACATGTGCAGTGTTTAATGCTTACACTACTTAAAAAAATAAATAAAAGACATCATAACACTGCAAAGTAATATAGACATGTGAGAATTCCTAAAGT
The DNA here is from genome assembly GCA_902729485.2 of Mus minutoides. Lineage (NCBI taxonomy): Eukaryota > Metazoa > Chordata > Mammalia > Rodentia > Muridae > Mus > Mus minutoides. The sequence goes on along the minus strand of LR752278.1, from coordinate 13,362 downwards.
ATATCATGGGGAGTCATTTTACCAGCATTACAAAGTAGAATGACTTTATATGGAAAAAGCTTTATAGTGTATTATTACCATTAATATATTTTTCAAAAAAAAATTAAGGTACAGGCCAGTGAGGTAGAATAGAAGAAAAATGACTAAATACTTGAACAGAGAGTCCACATGGGAGATGACAGACATAAACACTAATCATAAGCATAACTCTAACCATGACTCTAACACTAACCCTAAACGACCAAAACCCTAACCTTAAACTAACCCTAACCCAAACCTAACCTTAACCCTAACCTAATGCTAACCATAACCCTAACCATAACACTAAACCTAACCATAACCCTAATCTAACACTAACACTACCACTAATACTAAAGCCTAACCCTAACCCTGACCCTAACCCTAACCCTAACCCTAACACAACCCTAACCCTAATCATAACCCTAACCCTAATCTAACCCTAACACTAACCTAACCCTAACTCTAACCCTAACCCTAACCCTAACCCTAACCCTAACCCTAACCCTAACCAAACCCTAACACTACACCTAACCCTAAGCACTAACCCTAATCCTAACCTAATCCTAACTCTAACCTAACCCTACCTAACCTAACCTAACCTAACCCAACCCTAACCCTAACCCTAACCTATTCCAACCCTAACCCTAACCCAACCCTTACCCTAACCCTAACCCTAACCCTAACCCTAACCCTAACCCAACCCTAACCCTAAACCAACCATAACCCTAAACCAACCCTAACCCTAACCCAACCCTAACCCTAACCCAACCCTAACCCTAACCCTAACATGATGCTGCTCATCATGATGTTGGTTCATCAAGTAAGGAAGTAAGTTAGTAAATTAATAAATAAATAGTAAATAAACTAAAAGAGGCAGAAAATTGTAGGTAGATACTTAGAACACAGGACTAATAAAAGACGATCAAATGAATTGTAGTAACACAACTAAATATACAACAAGTGGGAAATAACTCTATTTTATTTTGGTCTCTTTTCTTCAGACAACAATGGTCAAGAAAACGCTTTAAGTAAAATAGAGTTACCTCAAATTAAATTTCTGTCCAGCCAAATTTCAAGGAAAACAAGATATCTAGTCCTGATATTATATTGCCATTAATAAAAGTAGCTAAATACACACATAAGGTAAATAGTATACATTCAGGAAAAAAAAATGACCTCTGGATAGAAAGAATCTTTGAACACATTGCCTGTTGAGAACATAAAACATGTCTTGTAACATGTCCTGAAATGTAAGCAGTATAGTAACATTCAAAGAACATTAGCCTGGATATATTAATTTGCAATGTAGTAGAAACTCCATTGAAATGTGGAGAGGGATGAAGTTCTGTCAAAGAAGGCAAATAAGAAGCTAAAATTTCTGCAATGATACAATTTATACTTTTCCAAGTATGGTATTAAATATTAGATATGGCCAATAAAAAAATTGTTTTTCCCCTAGTATTTGGCCACCTATGCAAAAACCGTGATCACAATAATGGTTAATTCTGAGTCCTGCACAAGTAATAAATAGCCTTCTCACTTGTGTGATATCCTAAGAAGACTTAGAAGAATCAGGACTATCTCAATCACCTAAAATGAACAGAGGCAGCCACACACTGAATCATTTGTGGACACTATCTGGGTGCCCATCCATGCCAGCAAGAAAAAGGAGTCACCTAACCTCATGTGATACTGGAAGACAAATAGAGAATGTAAAGGAATATTTTAAGATTTCAATTACCTTTTTATTTATGTGTGTGTGTGTGTGTGTGTGTGTGTGTGTGTGTGTATGTTTACTTTGTGTTTGAGTGTGAGAGAAAGTATCAGTCATATATATGCAGATTCCCACCTAGAGAAGAATAGGTTGTAGGATCATCTGGAAGTGGGGCTAGAGATGGTTGTGAGTCACCTGATGTGGTTGCTGCAACTGAAATCCTGTTTATGGAAGACCAGTAATTCTCAACTTCTAAGCAGCCTCCTCCACCTCCTACTATAGTATTTTGAATGGCACCATAGTAGTAAACCATCTTATTTTTTTCCACAGTGGAATTAAAGGAATTCTGAAGAAATATTAAAACCAAATTAAGAATCTCATAGCACATAACCCAAAATGGAAAAAAGTTGATTACAATGTAACTGTTGTACAATGAATGAAACTGTTACATAATTAATGCAAAACAAATTAGCATGTTGCCTCTAAGGCAACAGGGAGATGCTAGAACTATAGCATTTATCTGGGAAAGATTTTACTTCAGCCATGATAGAAATGCTTCAGGGCATAGTAATGTGTTTTAAATAAATGTAAAATTTTAAGTATAATTAATGCTAGAGAAGATAAAGAAGAACCAAATGAAAGTATGAACTAAATAACTGAATTTAAAATTATAGTGGATGAGTTCAACAGTAGAAACAAAAAAGAATACAGATTCTGCAAATATCAACAGTAGTGACAAATTAGAAATTATTCACGTGAATTTTAGAAGACAGATAAAGAGAAACATGTATATCAAATTCTCTTCAACTTGTGTAGTTATATATAAGCATTTAATACATAGTAGAGGAGAAAAAGTGGAACAACTGAGATGAAAGCATGACCTCAAAAACAATGCCTGACCTCTTAAATATTGCTAGATCAATTCATAGTTAACATATACATGCAGGAAATGAAAAAAAAATGGAATAACAAAATATATCAATGCCAACACATACGTTCAAACTCTTAAGACAAAAATCTATAATTTTAAGCATGTTAAAACATGATAGATGGAAACATAACAATCAGAATGGTAGATACCTTTTTATCACAACATGAGGAAATAATGTTTTTATTTTTTGACAACAGAACAAAATCAAACCTGCTAACCGGGGAGTCCCATACCTCACACAAATGTCTTTCATGAATAAGAGATAAACACCTTCACATCAAGCAATGAGGAAGCAGAGAACTTATCACTGTGGCACATTCAACTCCTCAAAATTTGTCAAGAAAATTTCATCAATAAGAAAATGAAATAATAAGCTGAACTTAACATTATAAAGAGTAAAGATCATAATATACAAAAATATGGATAAATATAATAGGATTTTGTTTTTCTTTTGATTTTTCTAAAGATGCTAAAGGCAATTCTCATATCACAATACAGCTGTTCATGTCAAGATATGAGCTCTCCACATGCTCATATAGGAAATATTTTAACCAATTATATAACAAAACATGGTATTAAAACAATCACTGTTGTACAAAGTTTCATGAATATATCACAGTCAGCTATAAATATATTGAAGTATTACAGGATAGATAAGAATAATAAAAGGGAAGTTAAAAGCAAATAAAAACCCAAATTGAATCTGTTAATATCCAATTGTAATTTAAGAGCAAAACATATGACTATAGTTAAGGAAAGGCAATATAATGTCAACTGTGAGAAACCAGAGTCACCCTGAATTTCTTTATATCAAAGGTTTGCAATTACAACTGATACAACATAACTGAAAACTACTCAACCCCACAGATTTAGTGGCAAGTTTTATCACTCTTTCTTATGGTAATATTAGGTGAATGATTAGAAGAAATAAACTTATCTAACAGAACAGAGACATTCATTTTTATTGCTTATACTACCCCGCAAAATCAGAAAAAAAAAAAAAAAACATATCCATATAATATATTAACAGGATGGAAAACAAATGCTAAATTTAAATTAAAGTGTTTATAGGCCACTAATTCATTTCTTTTATTTTTTGAGATTAAAATATAATTTTGTCATTTCTCTAATGTTTTCTTCTTCCAAACTCATCACTATATTCTTTCTTGTATTCTCTCAAATTTAAGGCCTCAGTTTTATTGAGTTGTTATTGCAGACATGTATGTATATGCATTTACACACACACATACACACAAGTGCTCAGCTATATCTATAGACACTGTAAAGTTTAAGGAATCTGTCAAAGGAATGTTTGAAAAGCTATTTTCTAGATAGGACATCTCTATTGCACATGGGAAGTCACAGCTCCCAGTCTTATCTACATAAAACTTGCAAGAACAAGCCAGTTATGGTTATAGCAAAGGGCCAGGAGAAGCTTCACAGGTTTTACCCAGAGCTTACTTGTCAGTGGCAGTTAAGATGTATTCAGCAGAGGTAAGAGCCTTTGTCCTAGGTATGTGGCCTCCAGTAGGTTCTTATGTCCACATGATAGATTCCATACTTGTTCCTTTATGAGCAGTAGTATTCAAACCCCATGGGCTATATGAAAGATAAAAAGAAGGAAAAATACAGAAGGAAAGGAGGGAAAGAAGGAAGGAAGGGAGGGAGACAGGCAGATGGGAGGGAGGTAAGGAGGGTTGGGAAGGAGGAAGGGGGGAAAGGAGAAAGAACATGAAACATGAAGCAGATAGTAATATGTGTTTAGGGCTTATGGGTACTTAAGAGAAGAAAGTCAGAGGTATATAGGACCAAGATCCATTGAATCCAGGTATAAAATAATAAAAGAATAAATAAAGATATAAATATGAGACAAACATCACCAAGTTTATCAATTACTGGTAAGGCTGTATATCAACTGACATTCTAATCTAATCTAATATAATCTACTGGAAGTTTATTTATTTTTTGAGGTTATTAGAATGTTTTATTTCCTTTTTATTAGTTTTTTTTTAAATTGGTTATTTTATTTGTTTATATTTCAAATGTTATCTTCATTCCTGTTTCCCTTCCACAACCCCCCACCCCATGCACCCTTACCTATGCCGAACCACACATTTCCGACCCACCACCTTAGCATTCCACTATGCTGGGGTATCGAACCTCCACAGGACCAAGGGCTTCCCCTCCCACTGATGGCAAATAAGGACATCCTCTACCACATATGCAGCTGGAGACATAGTTCCCTCCATGTGTACTCTTTGATTGGTGGTTTAGTCCCTGGGAGCTCTGGGAGGTCTGGTTGGTTGATATTGTATTTCTTCCTATGGGGTTGCAAACCTCTTCAGCTCCTTCAGACCTTACCCTACTCTTCTATTAGTGTCCCAGTGCTCAGTCTGATGGTTGGCTGCAAGCATCTACATCTGTATTGTCTGGGGTCTGGCAGAGTCTCTCAGGAGACAGCCAGATCAGGCTCCTGTCAGCAAGAACTTCTTGGCATCAGCAATAGTGTCTGGGTTTGGTGGCTGCATATGGAATGGATCCTATGGGACATTTTTAAAAACCAGAAAACAATATTTTTGCTTTGAAATTTAAATATAAATCTTGTATAACTATCTAACCATTCTACAACATAAAATATATGTCCAAAATGAAGCTAGTACAGGGATGTTCATAGCACATTTATTTTCAGTTGTTTAAAACTTAGTAGCATATCATATATTCACCAAAAAGGCAATAATAAGTAAATTGTGTTTTATCCATACAATGAAAAATAGAAAGAATGAATGGTAGCCAGAATAAAGATACCCAAGTGACCTCTGCAAGCATGATTTTGAGAGGTAAATGTGTGATAGAGTCTCAAGGCAGTGTTACTATGGGGGATATGATGATCTGAGTGGCCTGTATTGCCACATGAGGACATGCGTACATCTGGGCCCATGATCCTCTTGGAGGCAGGTCTGGTTCCATGGTTCTAAGGCGGTGGCATCTATGTCCATATAGAAGGCCCGTGTTATCATCAAAGGCCATGCTAGTTTGGACTAGCTTCGTTTCCCTAGTTTGATCTGCTGCCTGAGGTCATATGCTGAGCTGACACTGCCCCTTGCCTGGCAATAGAGAAAACCCTGGTAGGGAGGTGGAGCAGGAGAGCTGCGAAGTGGGGTGTCCTAGGGAAAGATGCCCATCTCTTTTATCATCCCTCACCACCCAGGCCAGGCAGCAAGAAGGAGGGTTGGCGCCAAGGACATGAAATCAGGAAAGCCGTCCCTGCCCCTCACCAGCTCTAATACTTCTAGTATGGGAAGTACAGTAGAGAAAGCTCTGATGGTCAATGCCCAGGTGAGCTGGCCCCAGGGTGCATGGAGGCAGGGAGCTGACCCCACTCTTGACTGGATGCTGTACTATGTGAGCTAGCCAGGGGCAGTGCTCTAGAGCTTGCCCTGGTGTTGTGGGCACAAGAGAGCTGGAGGGCTGACTACCTTATCTACCTTCCTGACCCAGATCCATTATAGCTTTGAGTTGGCCCACCCCAATATCTACCCATCTATGAACCACTGCAGTGTGTGGAACTGCTTTTGCAAATCCAAAGTTGTAGGATCTTTATGATCCAGAGCAATAATATGATTTCTGAGGGTGAGGATCCATTACTGATAGTATAGCAGAAGCCAAAGGCTTCAAATGAGAGCAATGACTCTGTGCAGAGAATATTTTCAGTAACAATCTGAGGACAAATGTGTTTACTGTGTGACATACTATGGAACTCTATAGCTCCCACAACAAGATTTTTAAAAATTATTTTCTGTTTAATTCTATCTTACTTTATTTTCTTTTCAAGGATGGAGGGAAGATATGAAGTGATCGGGAGATGAGTGAGATTGGGGTATGTGATGTGAAATTTATAAAGAATAAATAAATTGTTAAATGATAAAGTTCTACAATATGTAAAGTAATCATGAAGCAGTGTGTGAAGAAGAGGTGAGGGAAGAAGAAGCAACAAGGATACAAAATTGATGGGAAAAGTAGCTCTTGGGTGTGAAAGAAATTCCCCTTGCTCTGATCATAATTATATCTCTGATGCCTGACTGAAAATTCCTTAAACTGTAAATGTTTATCTAAGGTGATGCAGAAATCTTACAAATAACCCCCAAGTGCACATTTGGCAACATTGACAGAGTCTCTTGAATAACAAATTATTTAAGTTATCACTATAAATTAAAATTTTGAATTACCAATTTTGTGAAGAAATTAGAGTTTGTTTTTGGAAAATCAAAACCAATATATCCACAGATCCAAGTTGTCTCAGTAGAGAATTCCATATGACTTAAAAAAAAAAAAAACATATAATTTCTTCCATATGATAAAATGAAGGAAAAATGTCTAACTTCATAAGGACACAATTATTTTGCCAAGAAAAGAAAGCAAAAGTGATACAAAAAGTTGTATAGTAATATTCTCTGTGGATCTAGAAACAAAGTTCCTTTAATAAAGTATTAATTTATATAGTCTAAAATGATAAATCTTCTATTTTGTGAATTTTCTGTTTACTTGTTTGATAAATTATTGAAACGGATATTAAATATTTTTTTGTGAGTACACATTTTTGTGTTTTCACTTCGGTTTCCTTATGCTTTTTTATCTGCCTGTATTGTGGCACTGTAACAGTCATATGAATCTTGTGGATGGCTGTGCAGTCTTTATGAGCAACACCAATGCTGCATGGCCACGTGACTTTGTCTCCTAGATGATGCCAAGGCAGATATTTCTAACCTGCCTTGAGTCCAGAGCAATCATTTTCTTTGTTCTTTGTGGCAAATCTCTTCCTTTAGAGCATGGTAGCTTCATGCACATGAGTATATCAATGACGAGATGAATTATCTACATTTTCCTTGAAACTCTGTATTTCATGCTCTTATCTCACATACTTTGTCAGGGAAATTCTAGCCATATGGAAATTCTGTGTTTCTAAGGTATGGGCTTCTTGCTTTCATGAGTATCCATGTACCACTGTGATACCCCAAAGCACTTTCCCCTGAAATGTACAGCCCCTAAACGCCCCCCCCCCAAGCCTGTTTCCCCCATCTCTAAAAATACAGCCAGTAAGAAGCTCTTTGTTCTCTAAAGCTAGTAAGAAGCCTTTTGTTCCTCTAGCCAAGTGTGCCTGCCTGCCTGCCTGTGTCAAGGACTGGGAGATAAACTCCACAAAGAAGAGCTGTAGCTCACCCCCACTCCCAACTCCTCCCAACTCTTCACTCTTTCTTTTAAAAGCCCCCTACTGTTACCACTCAGGGTCAAACTCCCCTGCCCTGTGCTGCAAAAGGAGTTCTTCCTCAGCTAGCTGACAATAAACCTCTTGCAGTTTTGCATCAAGCTGTTTCACTTGGTATCTCTCCAGTCTTTGGGGGCACCAACTCATCCTGGGACAGGAGTGACCCTGTTTCTGGCTTCTTACACCACTTGCATGTCTGTTGCCTGCAGAGGACAGGCAAGAGCATTGAAATCTTGGGAACTGGTGTTAGAGATGGCTGTGGTCCACCACAGGTAGAGAAGAAACCTGTGTACCTTGGAAGAACACCCAGTGCTCATAACTGTTGAGCCATCTGTTTAGCCTTTTTAAAAATTAATTAATTTTCTTTTGTTTTTTTTATTATTTTTTATACTCTATATCCCCCCCCCCAACAATCCATCATCCTACTGTTCCACATCTCTCCTGTTTCACATACCTTCTCTCCGTCCCCCTGTTTCCATGTGGATATCTCCAACCTTCACCTCACCTGACCTCTAAACACTCTGGGGCCTCAAGTCTCTTGAGGGTTAGGTGCATCATCTCCATGTGTGTTGGGGGCCTCATATCAGCTGGTGTATGCTGTCTGTTTGGTGGTCCAGTGTTTGAGAGATCTTGGGGGTCCAGATTAATTGAAAAATGATTTTTTTTTCTGTATTTAACTTCCAAGGCTTTCTTTTCAGCATGATCACTTTCAACAAGTTTTCATTCTTGTGTGTATTTTCCTTAGGCAATCAGGAAAGGAGCCAACTACTCTGCTTTATGTAACATTCAAATTTTGGTTCCCAGTTTTACCATGACTACACTACGAACTCTCCTCAGCTCCTGGGTTATTTTGTATGATCCCCATTCAGAGAAATTTGATGAAGTAAGTATATAATATAGAATATAGACAGAATTCTTTACATAGTCAAGTGGGTCTCATTAAGAGAGAGGAGGGGTCATGGCCAAAATGACTGTGGTAGAGGACATAGAGAGGAGAAAAATAGATAATGATGGGCTTGAAAATGATTATACTGACCTATATGTCTAGGTAGACTACCTAATACTTTCTCAAGTATCTGTTCCAGATACTTTTCATGAGAAATTTATTAATGTTCAGAAGCCTAATGCCTATTTGGGTTATCCTTTATGGAAAAAAAAAAAAAGCATCATAATTTGGTCTCACAGAAAATGTCCTTGGAAATAATCTGTTATCTTCCTGGAAGGTTGAAAGGTCAGTGCTATAGTAATCATGAGTAAAAGACTCAGGAGTCTGTTATTCAGTAGAATAGAGGGGACCATTAGATGCTAATAGAAATGTCCCAGCTATTATAACAAATTAAAAGAGAACACCACGAGTGCCAAAGTGTGGTGAATGAGATGTAATTTGGTGTGTTGCCAAACATAAAAATAAATTTTCTAAGTTTGTAAATTATTGAACCATTGTAACTATTTTCACTTTATGTTTATATATCAGAATTAAAATAAATACTAATGGATTTTCAATTTTGTATATGTGTATACTGGCTAGTTTTGTGTCAACTTGACACAAGCTGGAGTTATCACACAGACAGGAGCATCATTTGGCGAAATGCCTCCACTAGACTCAGCTGTAAGGCATTTTCTCAATTAGTGATCAAGGGGGAAAGGCCGATTGTGGGTAGGACCATCCCTGGGCTGGTAGTCTTGGATTCCATAAGAGAGCAGGCTGAGCAAGCCAGGGGAAGAAAGCCAGTAAAAAACATCCCTCCATGCTTCTGCATCAGCTCCTGCTTCCTGACCTGCTTCAATTCTAGTCCTGACTTCCCTTGGTGATGAAGAGCAGTATGGAAGTATAAGCTGAATAAACCCTTTCCTCCGCAACTTGCTTTTGGTCATGATGTTTGTGCAGGAATAGAAACCTTGACTAAGACAATGTGTAACCTTAGTATATGTGTAATAAAGAAACCAAATCTTGAAAACACTGGAGTTCTACTCATCCATCAATGGGAGGAGAGGCCCTTGGTCTTGCGAAGATTATATGCCCCAGTAGAGGGGAATACCAGGGCCAGGAAGCAGGAATGGGTGGGTTGCGGAGCAGTATATGGGAGGGTATAGGGGATGTTGGGATAGCATTTGAAATGTAAATAAAGAAAATATCTAATAAAAATTTTGAAAAAAAAAAAAGAAAAGAAAACACTGGAGAGAGTAGAAGACTTAATTTGAGCCTTACAGTTATCACTCTGAAAAATATTCCGTGTTGTCTTCCAATCTTGAATAAAATCAGATAAAATAATTTAATTCATGAGTGAGTAAAAAGTCCTATAAACCCTAGTTATGGAAACTTCATTTAAAGGGGGGGGGGTCACTGCAAAGATGTAGAAGTATTATCTCTTGAACTTAGTCATATTTATTTTGTTTAATTATGACTCAGAAAATACAGACTGAAAGGGGTAACATGAAACTTTGATCCTCTTGGCATGTTCCTGAAAGATTAAGGTGGTGATGAAGATGATGATGAAGAATATGATGCTGATGTTGATGACAAAAAGTGGATTATATGCCTGGCCATAGTGGCACACACCTTTAATCCCAGCACTTGGGAGGCAGAGGCAGGTGGATTTCTTAGTTCGAGGCCAGCCTGGTCTACAAAGTGAGTTCCAGGACAGTCAGGGCTATGCAGAGAAACCCTGTCTCAAAAAAAAAAAAATGTTTTCAGGCCAAATGTGGAGCTTTTGTGTTGTTTGGCATTGAAGTTAATGACACAGACTTATACCATGCTGTCAGCGTTTAATTGATATGTTAAAGACAACATTACTATCATGTAGATAAAGTAATAATGTTTTCCATCTTTATCATTAACTATTATATTAACTATATTTCTATTTTAAACTTTCTAAGTTTTAACTAGTAATATATGCTAAACCTAAATCATTTATAAAATGTTTGAAACAATTTTTCTCATTTGGACTGTTAATATAATTAACTACAAAACATATTTTAAGCACTGAGTCAGTTTTCCTTTCAGTTACATGTATTCTTCCTCTCACATTTGTTAGGATAAATATGTTAATAATTTGGTATATTTATTCTTTCAAATCAAAGATCCATGTTTAAAATGTCTACTTATGCAGTAATTATTCTCATCTAAACTATTTAATACTAATTTTTATTGTGTTGTTGACAGTTCTATATATCCTTTTCATACTTCATATTTTCAAAATATTACAAAGAAAATTGAGGTGTTCTCAAACTGTGTCAATTATCAGATAGTTAACATAGATTTTAAGTTTAAATTTGATTTTGAGGAAAATATTTTTCTAAAACTTTTATTATTTAATATTCTAATATTTTCTGAGAATATAATTTATAATAGTCTGTATTTGAAGTACATAAAAAGAATGTTAATTGCTTATCAAATGTGTGTATATAATCTACCTTTCAATAAGGTATTTATGTTTATATTGATGCAGATGAATTAAGTTCAGTTTTCCAATTTTTTTTGTCTTATGAATTCTTCATTTAGTCTGTCTTCCTCTGTACTTTATTAATGAGGATTCGCTGCCTGATGGGATTGTGTATATCATTTACATATATCCTTTTTTCCTTGTATAATGAATTATGGAGAGAAGAATAATTTGCATTGAGCTTATTTTGACTGACATTTGAGTTCTAATATCTTTACCTACCTCTCAAAATATATTATATGCCACATGTATGTTCATGCTGTTATTAGGTAAATGACAAAGCTATTATTAGGTAAATACTTATGTCTTAGATTCCATATAATCTTATAAAACTTCTTTTAATCCTTAAAAAGATTTAATGTTCTAAGATCAGCTTTTCTGTTACCAATAGAACTAATATTCTGATGGATTTAGGCATGGTTTCATATTTTTGTATGTGTGAGAGACTTTATATGTAACTGAATTTTATTTTAGAAGTGTCCTAGATAAAATTGACTGTCAACTTGGCACAGCCTAAAACCATCCACCAAACAAAATCTCAAATAAATAATTGTCTTTACCAGGTTGATCTCTGGAGATATTTGTGACATATTCTTGATTGTCTGAATTTATTTAGAAGGGTAGGGAACCATATTTCTGGCATTATTTGTGGCAAGGTAGTCCTGGATTATATATAAAAGCTAAGCATTAGCTATGTATCCAGAGAGCAAACTGATCAAGTAAAAGTTCTTCATTATTTCTCCTTTAAAGTTACTTGACTTGAGGTACTTCTCTTACCTTCTTCAATCATAGATTGTAACCTAGATGTGTGTGTGTGTGTGTGTGTGTGTGTGTGTGTGTGTGTGTATGTCTGTGTGTGTGTGTGTGTGTGTGTGTGTGTGTGTGTGTGTAAAACACTGCCCTGTAAGTATCTTTTGGTCAGCCTCATGTCCTTTTTATCAATTAGTATGTTTATATCAATTAGTGTAGTATGTTTTAGTATAGTATGTTTATATCAATTAGTTTAGTATGTTTTATTTACAATGTTTATATCATGCTATGTTATACAACATGCTTGAATTAAGATCTACTGCTAGGTTTTTTATTCTAGCTATTTATATATCTTGACTTATCTTAACACATCACTGTGAAAGATGAAGTGTGTGTGTGTGTGTGTGTGTGTGTGTGTGTGTGTGTGTGTATCACTGGAGGCTGGAACACCTGGAAACTCAGGAACACAAAGTCTGGGGTATTTTCTTGATCTTCTGAACAAATTGCTGAAGAGAAAGCCTACACAATTTGTCATGAGCTGTTTACACTTCTTGAGAACAAGAAAAGCCCCTGACCTCAGATTCAAGTATGTTTTTCTCAAGTGTCTTACAATACCTTCCTGTAGGGCTGGACCCCTGCCTCTGTGATAAATAGCTGCAGGATAAAAGTAATTTTAAAAATCACACCTTTGAAAATAATCAGAAGGTGAACTACCTCAAACAAATAGTTACTATTATGGTATAAAAATTGGTTAATAATCTTTGATATGAAAAGCCTGTAGTGGTAATGAGAAAGTAGATGTTCAAGATGAAGGAAGTTTATCATTGACGTGAAAGTCCCAGCCAGGATCCTGATCATGACAGTTATATCAGGGTTTCCCTTGTCATTTTTCCATATGAGGTAAGTACCTCATTTATAGTGTTTTATTATCTATCCTCTGCTTTTATCTACCTGCTACTTGTTGTTTGTTTCTGTACTTTTTCATACTATATACTTCATAAATCCACCCATTCTAAGACATCCTACAACTACCATAGTTCGTTTCTCATACAAAACATATTGGAAAATCAACCCTGATAAAACCAATTTCCTTAGGATGAATGTCTCAGTGACTAAAACACATCTATGTTTTAATGCTTATTGTATTGTTTCTTTCCTAGATTCCTTCTTGTTTCTCTTTACCTCCATCCATACAGATTCACTGCTTTCTGTCTCTTATTAGAAAACAAATGGGCTCATA
>LR752274.1:79223-96278 GCA_902729485.2 Mus minutoides | reverse complement strand
TCCTGCATTTGGAACTCTAGGTGGGCTTGCTTATCTGGCTCAGAGACACTCCTGTCTCCACCCACCCCAGTGAGGTTTAGCCAGGTTTTACATGGGTTCGCCAAATCTTAACTTGGGTCCTCATGGTGATTAGTAATTTTGACACAGACAGAGAAATTTTATACATGGCTTATTAAATATTTAATTTAAATGGATAAAAAAAACGATTTAAGACATTAAATACCATCTCAATTAAATATGGATTTTTATTTTATTTCTTTTGTAAAATTTTTGAAGAATATCCGTATTTTGAGTTAATATAAACTTTCAGAATTCATGCTACTTAACATCTCAGAAAAAAAGTATATTTTCCTAAGTCAAGTATGAATTGCATAGCCTTTTCAAATGTAATACAGTTCCATGATTAGATTTTGTAGAAAATCAAGTTTCAATTTAAAAGCCAGCTTTAAATACATACATACAAAATTGCATATGCATTATGCAAAATGATCTCAGAAAAAGCATTGCAGAAACTCTCAAAGCTATGAAAATTACATTTAACCTAGAGTGTCTGTTTTGACCCAAGTGCCAAGTTATAATTTTATTCTCTACTCCTTGTTTAATGTTCCTGTCTCACCCAGCTACAAGATCACCACCAAATTCAGGAAAAAAGGCTCCATTTCACCACAAAGGCAGTTGAGTTGTCCATGTACTGCAAATGCAGGGAACTTCCAAAAACAGAGGGCCATATCTTATTCTTGTTCTTGTTTGCATTCCTTGAATACATAGCTGATTTGAACTAAAAGACTAAACATTCTGAATACTTGGATGTTGGTTTTTACATTATTCTCTTGCAATCTGTCACCATTAATGACATGGAAGAAAACATAGACAATTGTACTTGAGAAAAATAGTTAAATACAAATATTAGATATTATAGTCTTGTTTATTTAACACAATTAAATACACAACTTTTCTGATATGTAACCTTTTCAGGAAAAAAATTAAGGTTTTTGTATATTCTTTTATTTTATTATTCAAACAAAATTCATGCACACACACACACACACACACACACACACACACACACACACATACCACAAGAAAATTTTGCATAATCTTTCAGTAAGTATATGAATGTAACACAAGTGCCAATATATGATGCTATTCATGTTCCACCTAGCCATATTTTCCTTTCAATTTGTTTTGTTCTTTAAATAAGGTTACTTTTCTCATTTTATTTTAACCAATCTCTCCCAACCAGGTCATTCAGTTTGATAGTGAGCAATAAAGTAAACACAGGTAAGCAAGGTTGCCCAATATTTAAACAAACAATTCCATGAGCCACTATCTCATCTACATAAATACTTTGTAAGTTTTTTGTTTATATTTTAAAATCAATCTTACATGTATGATTTTACTTACTCTTGCTATACAAACTCAACTTCACCTAGATACCTAGTTATAGAATCAGAGGTCTGCAGAGGATACAGGAGATGGAGACAACTGTAAAGCCCACACTTATGATGGTGGATTTCTTTCTAATCATCTTCTTTGAGAAACCAAAGGGCAATAAGGAGTATGCACTAAAGCTTGACATAAGGTGTAAAGTAAATGATTTAGTATTCCATTTTCTTAAGTTGAATTTGGATAGTTGTTTCTCCTTATTCAGGATTGCTATGGTATAGGTCAAAAGAAATACTAGGTGCAAATCAAAAATCTTTTCAGACTTTATTCTAACAAAATACCAAAGCTAAGTCTTATTTCAGCAAGCTGGTCAGCATGTTTCTCTGCAGTCCATCTCCTCTGCTTTTCTAAATCACAAGCTATTAAGCAGTAGAGGATTACACGTGGGAAGACAAAAGAAAACTACCAGTCATTAACCAGCTTTGAAAAGGTCAAACAAAATGCATGTTTCCCAGAGAGGAGGAGTAGTAGAGAGCAGAAGATCATATGTGGAGACTGACATGTATATTCTGATAAAGAGGATAACAAATGACTGGGGTTGGCTCAGTAGGTATGATCACTAACTGGAAAAGCAAGAGGACCTGAGTTCAAATCCCCCGAACCCATGTAAAAGATAAGGGTTGCTTTGTGTTCTTCTAACCTCGGTGCTATAAAGCAAAATTGGGCGGATCTTAGGAGCTCAGTGGCCAGCCAGTGTAGGCAAAATTATGCCTCAAATAAAGTGGAGTGCAGTATAGGAATACACCCAATGTCCTCTGCTTGACTCTACATATGTGTGAAGGAGCAGACACATATATACATACAAACACACATATGCTTATTTCACAACCACATACACCTAATATACACAGTAGTTTTTAAAAGATGGTGGTATGCCCATACTATTAGGAAGTACTAATTAAACTATTATATGAATTTCGAAGGCTATATACTTACTTTTTTATTGGATATTTTATTTATTTACATTTCAAATGTTATCCTCTTTTCTGGTTTCCCCACTAGAAACCCCCTATCCCATCTCCACTGTGCCTGCTTCTATGAGTGTACTTTCCCACCCATCCACCCACTTATGCCTCTCTGTCTTGGCATTCCCCTACACTGGGTCATTGAGCCTTCCCAGGACCAATGGCCTCTCTTCCCATTGATGACCTACAAGGACATCCTCTGCTAAATATGCAGCTGTAGCCATGGGTCCCTCCATGTGTACTCTTTGGTTTAGTTTAGTCCCTGGAGGCTCTGGGGTTGGGGTAGGGCATCTGATTGGTTGATATTGTTGTTCTTCCTATGGGGTTGCAAACCCCTTCAGCTCATTCAGTCCTTTCTCTAACTTCTCCATTGGAGACCCTGTGCTCAGTCCAATGGTTGGCTGGGAACATCTGCATCTGTATTTGTCAGGCTATACTACACCCAACCCCCAACATGGGCTTGACTCATATTCATCAATCATGAGTTAAGAAAAAGCAAAAAAAAAAAAAAAAGCCCTACAGATTTTCCTACATCAAATCTGGATGAATCCATTTTCCCAATTAATTGGATTCTTCATCCAATTATATGTGTCAGGACACAAAGCCCACCAGCACATCAGGATGTTGTGTCCTGTGGTAGAGAATTAGACCAGGGGCCCATGGTTAGAAATAGTAGTAGGAACAGTATCAAAATAACAAAAGCCTTTCCAATGGCTGTGGGCTTGGAAGATGAGGGTAAAGTACCCAAAGCCCTGTATAATTTCTAGAAACTATCACCATGTTGTAATAGGATATTCAGGACAACTTGAGTTTGTGTTCCCACATCATAGTCATTCGTATTTTGCTTCAGAAAAATAAAACTTTCATATTTCCTTAAGTAAAAGAAGAAACAAATTCAAAGGCTATATTTGAATTTAAGGACAGGGCATTTTCTTTAATAAAAAATAAATCTTTTCTAAGAAGTTATTTTTCGACAGAAATCTTTAGGTGCCATTGTTCCTTGTGCATTAAAATATATACAGTTCTGTTAAATATATGATTAAAGCTGATTGTGCTTTGAAAAGATTGGCACATGCTTATAAGATTATGCATTTCTTATTCTCTCATATACAGATTTTTCTAATATGTTATCTAATGGAATCTCCAGTGTGTTTGTGTGTATGTGATATACTTTTTACAGGTTATTTATGAATATAATTGGAAGCAGATTAATTTCATAAAAATTATACTTTCTTGCTTTCTCAAAGTCATTTTTATCATATAGAATACCCATACCTAGATAATACACCTATAAATATGGATGTAGGTAGATGCTATTATCTGAAAAGATGTCTGTGTATCAATTTATTTATTTTCCTGTATAATAATTAAGATTTGATGTTTTGGGTAATAGCACATGTGGGTCCAATGAGTTAATAACACTGTTATTATTCTAGGTCATACACAAAGCATTATGTTTATTTATTTATAGTCCTAGTGTAGATTATTCTTAAATAATGTGAATAACAGCTAGATGAAGCCACAGATTACAGCCCCAGATAAAGTATATCACGAGTGCAGCACACACACACCCGTGTTTTACAAATAGCTGACAATTAATAGCTATTTGCTAGCATGGATATATATACTTTTTAAATGAAAAATAAATTTGAGATATAAAAGCTGGTAGGTCAGGCACCTTTCTAGTAGAGCTAAACTACCAAATGTGTACCATAGCCAGGAAGACCAAAGGGATGACAAAGGAGGAGAAGCTGGCCAGAATTCTAATGAGGGTAGAGGTCTGCTGGTTCATTCCCATTACTCGCTACACCATAGCTCATATGGCTTGTCTTAGAGAGTTCACAAAGTGTAGGACAATAACACAAAATCTGTAATTTTTATGCCTTGCTGCTTTCTATTTTATGCCGTAACCTTGGGGTGGTGATAAAGTACAGAGTAAGTAAGTTTTAGAGATTTATTTTTGTCTCAACAACTACGTGTGGCTTGGTGTCCAAATCTTAATAATAGTTAACTAGATTATTTCTCCTTCCAAAAAGAACTGTGAAGAAAGGAGGCTGAATAAATAGTGGGCTGCGGGAGCATATTTGCTATAAAGAGAGCTTCTCAAAAACAATGCACTGAAACGTGTTTCATCAAAACTGATGTTGCTTGCCTAACACAGAGAAAGAAAAGTTTCTCTAGTGCATTCCAGTGTTTCTTAAAAGAATAAAAGCACCACTTCCATCCCTCTGATCCCTCCTCCTGCACTGCTGCTTCCTCCGTCTCCTCCTTTTCGATGTTTTTATTTGTTTTTCATGATTTGAAGTATAATCTATTGGTACTCAGGATGGCCTTGACTCTGTGTACCCAAAAAAGACCTGATATTCTGGTCCTACTGCCCTCATTACCATCCCCCTAAAATCTCACACACACACACACACACACACACACACACACACACACACACACACACACACACACACTGGTTTTACTCTGCTACATGCAGAGGATCAAACCGAGGACCTTGTGTGTCCTGGGCAAGCCTTTTACCCACTGAATTCTCCTCACAACCCTTATCAATTCAGTTTCAAAGGTCTAATTTTATTTTCTTTCTGAGAAGGGGACTAAAAGAAGTTATACTAAAAGAAGTCACTCTTATCTATTACAGGGGAAAGGTAGAAAATACTACAGTTAAAATCAAGTACCAGAGCATCGCCTGGGTGCAAAAGAGTGAAGTGTCCCTGCCCATCCAGGCACTAGAAACCAACTTGAATGTTTCTCATATTAATAAATGGGCAAATGCTCTCTTGACTCACATCTGTTGGTTGCCCATCTCTCTCTCTGATATTTAAGTCACAAGACAAGGGTAACTATGTTCTGTCAACTAATTTGTGTCCATGGGGACTAACAGAGCCTGAAGTTCCAAGCATAGAGCTTGCATGGGCTTGACTGGATCCCTCTGTGCATATGTTACAGTTTGTGCACTTTGGTCTGTGGGACACCCAACAGTAGGAGCAGGAGCTGACTCTGATTCTGTTGACTGCCTTTGGGAACTTTTCCCCCTTCTGGGTTGCAATGATAGATGAACACAATATATTAATATGTAAGTGAAAAAGAAAATGATTAGAATTACTTTTAATAAAACATGAAATTAAAGATGTATGTGGGTTAAGCACAAAAATTATATAACAGTTATAGAGACTATTTAGGACCCAGCAAGTTCTTATTTAAAGAAACTATTCATAGTTCCACATAGAATCCCACATAGAATCCTTGGCCTTGTTATTTTATTTTTTCAAATATATTCCCTGTATTGAAATCAATATGCTTTATAATAATTTTAGAGCTATGGTTTGGAGCATTTGGCTCAAACATTTGTATATAACTTTAATTTTCTAAAGATTAAAAGTTATATAAACCTTAACATTTCTCAACAAGAAGACGAGGAAGAGGGTGATTCCATAGGAAGACCAACAGTCTCAACTAACCAGGACCCCCAAGATCTCTCAGACACTGAGCCTTAACCAGACAGCATACACTAGCTGGCATGAGGCCCCCGACACATATACAGCACAGGACTGCCTAGTCTGGCCTCAGTGGGATAAGATGCATCTAACCCTCGAAAGACTTGAGGTCCCAGGGAGTGAGGAGATGTGGTGCAGTTGGGGTTCAGGAATGAAGACATCCTCTTGGAGGTGGGAGAGGAGATATTGAATGAGGAACGATCAGAGGGCAGATCAGAAGGGGGAAAATGACTGACTGTAAAAGAAGATTTAGTAGTAGTAGTAATAGTAGTAGTAGTAGTAGTAGTAGTAGTAGTAGTAATAGTACTAATATCATAAAAGTTACACAATTATAAACAGCTTTAAATGGCCTCACTTAAAGAGAATATATGATATAGGCATGTACACCTCTATATATACACAAACACACACTTTTGATTTTCAATGAAATCTAGTGTTGCAACCAATCAAGTGAGGCAGATGTAAATTGGAAAACACAGCTGTCATTAAAGTAGACTCTACCTCAGTCACACTAATGGACATTCTCTTTCTCCTGCGTGGTACTCAGCTTTCTCCTTCACTGCCCCTTTGCCACTGCATCATTTACTTTCTCACTTGCGTGGCCTCAAATGGTTTCTCTGCATTGCATTTCAAAAACAAGAGCCATGAACTCAAATGTTGAGAGTCACTAAGGTCAACTCTCCCTAGGATACAAGTAACCTTTGCTATGTAATTGTAATAACTATTAGGTTGGTGTATGCATCTAATTGTGATTTTCCTCTAAATACACTTTAAAATGTGTAGAGCTTTCAAAAAATTTTTATTTACCTAAATTAGGAGGTGAGACAGTATTTGCTCTTCCCATAGTCTTCTCTTCCCAGTGACAGGAATAGGACAGATAATAGATGAAAGACTAAAGCCACCCATTCTTATCTGATTGGTCCTCTGACTCGCTTAGTCCTCATCCTGTCAGAAAAAGACCAGCTTGCAGTATGTCCTGTACTAAACCCAGATAGACTCCTTTTATCAATCTAATGGTGACAGCCCATCACTTCAGCATTCCTACTCTTATTTTGTGTGAGGGTGCTTCTCTGTCGCTTATCTCCTGCCCACAGTCATAGTCCCTGCCTGGTAGAGGGATAGAGCTTCCAGGTCTAATCAAGCAGGGCTCCTTTTGCAAATCATGACATCACAACAAAGAGTAGAGAAAGAAAGAGATGTACCCGCAGGAAGGAGAGATCCCGGTTGTGCTCGATGCTGGTGATCTCCAGGTTTCCCATAACTACTTCGCAGTTTTCATAGTATTTGCGCAAGGCTCGGTACTGCTGTTCCAGGTCAGAGAGAGAGCTCAATTTGTTCTCTGTTCCTGCGCACACTAAAAAGACAAAGACATATCTTAAATTATATAACGTGTAGATGACTGTCTTTAAAAAAAAAGCTGGATTACTACATGGCTTACCCTAATTCATCAAGTAATTCAAATGTGATTGAGGGTTATAGACTACAATCACTTAAGAGTTAAATTATCTTAAATTTTTACTGTTTAATCACACACACCAAGCAAAAGAACAAAAAAGTGGATCCCATGGGAATTCTTTAATTTATCTTTTAAGGAAATAAATTTGAAATACTTGCATTTGCTGTGCTTTTACAAGAGCATGCAAGAGTATGATTTAATTTAACACACACACACACACACACACACACACACACACATATATATATATATATATATATATATATATATATATATATATATAATGTTATTTGGAATTTATAGTTTATCCTATTTTCCATTTTTATTAGATATTTTCTTCATTTACATTTCACATGTTCTCTCAAAAATCCCCTAAACCCTCCCCCATCCCCCACCCTGCTCCCGTACACACCCCACCCACTCCCCCCTATTGGCCCTGGTGTTCCCCCATACTGGGGCATATTAAGTTTGCATGACCAAGGGGCCTCTCTTCCCAGTGATGGCCAACTAGACATTCTTCTTCTATATATGCAACTAGAGACATGAGCTCTGGGGGTACTAGTTAGTTCATGTTGTTCTTTCACCTATAGGGTTGAAGACCCCCTTCAGCTCCTTGGGTACTTTCTCTAGCTCCTTCCTTGGGAAGCCTGTGTTCCATCTAATAGCTGATTGTGAGCATCCACTTCTGTGTTTGCCAGGCACTGGTATAGCCTCCCATGAGACAGCTATATCAGGGCCCTTTCAGCATTATCTTGCTGGCATATGCAATAGTGTCTATGTTTGGTGGCTTAGTTTATCCTATTTTCTGACAAAGTAGTTATCTTCATGTAACTAAGACTGAAAGATGAGAGCAACATTTAAAAATTATTTAAATACCATACAGTAAGCTGTTCTAGCACACCATGTAAGTGATACACATATGCACATGAAGCCCAACCTCAATAACAACATCTTTAAAATATGTTAAGCATCTTGATTTAAAATATTTTTTGAAAGTATACCACCAATAAGTTTGTAACAAATTGCTGATATTAACTGAGTCATCCACATGCATCTTCATGTTTGTTCAAAGAAAGTGGTCTATTGGTTCACATAACAATATTCCACATTTGATCAGTGGCTTATGTTTTTCTTCATATGAGAGCCCATGAAGGTATACATAGAGATAGATGCCTGTGTTGTGTGTGCTGGTATCTATTTTTTTCTTGCACACTCATTTTTAATATTATTTTTCAGAATAAAAAAAATACAATATATACACATCTGTACAGAGAAATGGACACTTAATATCCACTATTTCCTGAACACAACTCAGTACAGATTAATTTTCAGTAGGCTAAAACATTGGAATATGAATTTCACAAAATTACAATTAACTTAAAGACTGTATGATGTATGTGTTTTCTTAAAGTAAGTTACATAATATACCCAGACTAAAACACAAATAACATCAAAGAGGCTGTGGACTGAGATTGATAGAAAAGTCAAAACACAACTGCTTGTCTTATATAGAGAGTTGACAAATAGCAATGCCTAGAGATTGAGAGGAACACTGCACACGGGAGAAAATAATCCAGTGGAATGCTTCCTAATATTTAAAACTATCTTAAAGCCTATTTTTCCCTATAAGTACATCAAAAATAACAAAAACTTGTAAAAAGTTTTGAAGGCTATAGATAGAATCCACAGCACTATTGGGAGGTTGGGAAAACATTGACTAATAGCGTCTACAGAGGGATATCCCAATCCAAGAGCAGTCTTCATCTACTCCATTGTCATTGATGATACACTGCCTAACCACAGACACCCATACAGGCACATGTCCATACAGTGTGCATGCATGAATTCACAGACCCAGAAGCAGAAACAGCATGAAAGTGCCCTCACCTAGGAAGTCAATTCTGTAACCACAAAGGCAAAGCTGAGAAGATGTGCTGAAAATGCCAAGGAATGCCAAGGACTGACTGCCATTATTAGTGCCTAGAAAGAGACAAGGGAGGACCTACCTGAATTTCAGAGGGAGTATTACCCTGTGGATGCCAATATGTCAGACTCCTTACCTCCAAAAAGGTATTTTTAAAATCCATTTTTATTTAAGAGAGGGTATAGCGTGTGAGAGGGTCTGCCAAGGAGAGGATCTAGAAAAGGAGTGTTGCTTCTCCTAGATTTGAAGTTACAGTGTAAACTGCCCAAAATGGGTGGTAGGAACTGAACTGCGGTCCTTTCTAGAGAGAGTAAACTGCTACAGAATTAAGCCTTTGCTTTGTGATATGCTGTCACAATACAGACTATAATTCTCAAAAAAGGGTTTTATTTTCAGATAGTTTGTAACACAGGCTGGTAAGAAACTATGTGATCAAGGTGAGCCTGAAACCTTCAATATATATTACTTTGTCTTTCAAGTGGGCCAGCATGGTAAGAGCATATTACTTACATGTAAAAATTATTTTCTTTCACCCCAGGGACTTAATGTGCTTTTCATTGCCATCAGTTCCCTGGGTCTTCTTCCTGAGTATACACTTCCACACATACTATGTTGGAATTAATTTCTGTCTTTATTTCCAATGCTCATCTTTTTCTTTCTATATAATAATAGAGTATAGAGTTTTCATATATATATATATATATATATATATATATATATATATATATATATACACTAAGGATAAAAAATACATTTCACTCTTTCTTTTGAAAGTATAATAGTCATGGGACTATTTTTTATTATATATTTTCTTCTTTTACATTTCAAATGCTATCTCGAAAGTCCCCTATACACCCCCCAACCCTGCTCCCCAACACACCCACTCCTGCTTCCTGGCAGGACTAATTTTTGATATGTTACCTCCTCACAACTTTATTATATATATGGGTGAGCCCAGCTTGCCCTGATACTAAAAGTCTTTTTCTGGTTTGCTGTAAGAAATGCAAGTATGAAGACCAGAGATAATGATGTATTTTATTACTGAGAATTTCATATATGTATACTATATACTATATAATAGTATCATACCCATACCCTATTTCCCATCTCAAGTACCACTGTATCTCCCATAATGAGACTTCACGCCAAATCTATGCACTCTTTTTGGTGTTGTTCTTGGTGGCATTGGCGTGGTTTAGGGGTCACACCCTAGAGTATGGGAAACCTACAAGTGAAATTACCCACTAATAAAGAATGATTATCCTTTTCCTAATATCGATCAACTTCAAATCGTTCCTCAGTAAACAGTGATACTGGATATCATGTCTCTTATCAATGTTGCCTATTCTATTTTGGCTGTCTTGGCCTTGTGCCAGTAACTCTAGGTGGTATGAATTTTCATGAGTGTGACAGTCATGTCACACCCAGAAGTTTGTATTTCATAGCATTTCCCCCATTATCAAGCTCTTACATCCAATTACTCTTCCTGACTCTGTCTGCTAAACTTTGGTAAAGGTGCTGGGTAGGGTTGGTAGAAACATCCCATTCTGAGCTGAGCATGCAATTATCCCAAGCACTTTGCTAATTAAACACCAACTACAGGATAGCTAATATTTTAGTTCTATTTTTCTTTAAGAGAAAGTACGAGGGAATGCCAAAGAGAGGGTCTAGAAAAAGTTTTGTCTATCCCGGAACTGAAGTGACAAACAGTGTAACTGCACCAAGTGGGTCATAAAAACTGACCTTGGATTATCTGCAAAAACTCAAGGGCTGTAACTGCTCAGTCATTTCTCCAGCCAAGAAAGCCATATATTTAGTCATGATCTGAACCTTCAGAAACGAAGGTCCCATCCCAATGAGGTACGGGAAATAGGATTTCAAACAACTGTGATTTACATCACTACATTTTCATTAACATAAAAAATATTGTATTGGTTCCCAAGGATAAGTATTATACATAGGGAGAATTAAAATTTGGGTTTTTAAATAATCATAAATAATTTTAACTACTTTGCCTGGTTATTGGCCTAGATATGTTCTAGACAAAATAGGTCGCTTTTGATCAACTTCAAATTGTTCCTCAGTAATTTGAAGTAATTTGAAGCATCTCCTTTTTGAAAAACTAACAAGTTTTTACAACAAATGAATTTCTGTTAATAAGTAATATTTAATACAAGTAGAAGAGAGAACATAATTTATTCAGACAGAAATCTCTTATTGATCAGGATCAAAGCTAGACATTTACATTCCATTGTACATTTGAAGTTCATTGAGAGTACACTTAGTCCATGATCTCCATTTTATTGCTACCACTAAATTTAAAAATAAATTATAAAAAGAAAATATCTGTTGAGAAAAAGCCCCGTCGATGTATAAAATGTATACTTTAACTATTTTAAATATAAATGAGAATAAACTTCTATTTTTACTTTTAATGGTTATTGTGTTTGCTTACATTTTAAATATTATTCCATCTTCCTGGTCCCCCCCCCCCAAAAAAAATAACCCCACTTCACACCACCTCCCCTGCCTCCACAAGGGTGCTCCCCTCCCACCCACTCCAGCTTCATCACCCTATCATTTCCCTACACTGGGGCAACAAGCCTTTTCAGGGCCCAGTGCTTCCCCTCCCATTGATATCAGAAAAGGCCACCTTCTGCTACATATATAGCTGGAGTCATGGGTCCCTTCCATGTGTACTCTCTGGTTGGGAGTCCCTGGGAGCTCTGTGGAAGGTCTGGTTGGTTGATATTGTTGTTCCTTCCATGGAGTTGTAAACCCCTTCAGCTCCTTCAGTACTTCCCTTAACTCCTCCATTGGGGTTCCTGTGCTTATACCAATGTCTGGCTGCAATCATCAACATCTGCATCTGTAAGGCTCTGACAGAGCCTCTTAGGAGACATCTACCTTAGGTTCCTGTCAGGAAGCACTTCCCAGATATCAGCAAGTGTCTGGGTTTGGTGGCTGCATATGGAATGGATCCCAGGTGGGGCAGACCCTGGACAGTCCCTCCCTCAGTCTCTGCTACACTCCTTGTTCCTGCATTTCCTTGAGACAGGAGTAATTCTAGGTTAAAATTTTGTGAACAGTGGGTAGCCTCATCCCCTAACCTATAGATATGGTCTCTACAGGTTCTCTTTCCTCTTTGTTTGGTATTTCAGCTAAAGACATTAGCTGAAGCTTCCATTTTAAATCATCATGTTACTATCAAAATGAAAAGACTTCATAAATATTTAGTGCACTCTGACCTTTGGTATAAAATACTAAACATGTAGGAGGACTCTCAGTTTTTTACTCTGATTAGAATACCTGATGATTGTTGCATCCTCTCTGTCTTCTCATGAAAAAATAAATATACATCATGAAAATTTCACTGAATTTAGATAGTTTTAAATTCACGTCTCAGTTAGAGTTATGATTGCTATGATAAAACAACATGACCAAAAAGAATTGTGGGGAGGAAAGGGATTTGTCTTATGCCTCCACATCACAATTTATCATCAAAGATAGGACAGAAATTCAAGCAGTGCAAGAAACTGGAGGCAGGGGCTGATGCACAAGTCACTGTGCTCTATAAGGGTTGCTTAATCCTTGCTTGCTGAGCATGCTTCCCTATAGAACACAGTACTATAGTTACTGAATGGCACTGGTAACAATGGCTAATTAACAACAATGTCCTACAGGCCTGCCTACAGTCAGATCTCATGGAAGCACTTTAATTGAAGTCCACATCTCTTAGATGAGTATAGCTTGTGTAGGTTGACATAACACAAGCTGGCACATTCTAAATTCATTGTAGAGTATCATTAAAATATCCTGAGGAGTTTAAAACTTGATTTTTGTTAAAGCCTCTCATAATGGGCATACATGATTCTCATATGATCTCTGTATGACATGGAGAAAGTGCTATCAAATTTTTGAAGGTAAGTAAAAAACATATGTCACAATTTCATATCATATTTGTATATATATATGTATATATACATATATGTATGTATATATGTACACACACACACACACATACACACACACACACACACACACACACACACACACACACACACATATATATATATATATATATATATAATAGAGATAGCTCATCAGTTAACAGAATTCATTGTCCTGGCAGAAGACCAAGGTTCAATTCCCAGAACCCACATATTAGTTTAGCTCTAACTCCAGTTTTAGGGAACCCTATACATATTGTGGCATCTTTTGGCACTTTACCCCACATGGGACATTTACATAAATGCAGGCAAAACACTCACACATATAAAATAAAAAATTAAAACTTTCAAAAAATTTTACCTTCAAATAATATCCATATAGATGGATATTACACAAAACTATCTTAAAATCCCCCTATTTTAAATTAAGTTTCAACTATTCTATAAAGATCACTTGTGTTATGTACATACATTATTCAAATATAGTTATAATAAATATGTTTAGAAATAACTCTGAAAGAAATGATGATATTCCAATCAACACAAAGTCACATTCATCACAATACTTTATTCCAGCCATTCTCATACTTGAAACTTCCTACTATATACTGTTGAATTAAGGAAACATTTTTATCACAGTAAAGCTTTTCTTTATATTTATCTTTGATCTGAACTGGGTAAAATCAATGTTATATCAAGTATAGCTTTTATCTTGAAAGGCAGACTTGGTTTTTAAGGAATTAGTTCGGATGGAAGCATAAAAATCATTTGGAGTTCTCTTCATGAAGCTCTTATTGAATGCCTCACAACTTTCATTTGTCAATCGATTTTACAATCAGGCAATGTATACAAGACAATGCTTAAGCCATCAAGTTTCATTGATTTCACAAAGCTGTTTATCAAAGCAGAATTGAAAAATCTTCTTCAGCAGCTCAAACAAGTTTAACAACATCCAACCTCCTTTGCCAACACCATTATAAAGTCTTTGAATGATAAACTCACAACACTTTAAGCTTCAGAAATCCTAAATTTATCTATACTCCCCAGAGTGTCATTCCAAATGTAACTGCAGGTGACAAAATCTATGTGAGTCCCTAACACAATTGCCAATTATTTTATTTAGTATTGATTCAATTACAAATGTGGCTATCTCTTTGGTTGCAAGGTTCTCTATATTCAAAACTGGTATCTAGCATAGTCCCTATTCAATAACATGGTCTGAAATTAAAAGTTTGTAGTGATTTAAGAATTTGGCTAACAAAATCATTGTCATGATTCCTGGAAGGTAGTTCAAAATAATGAAGTAAATTATTGTCAGTATTCATAATAACTCAATTTGTAACTATGCCTAATATGACAATGATCTCAGAACTATATTAGTTTGCAAAAGAAGCAAACTAAAACAAAAAAAACCAAAAGATTTTAAATAAAATATGTAAATGTCATATCAAAATGCTTTTGGTGATAAAACATTGTATATAATTATTCGACACTTTGCCTAGAAACATAATATCAATTGATGAAAATCTCTACCGTTTTCTGTAAACACTCATAGTCCTGCGGAAGCACATAAGAAAAGATACCTATATGTTATGCATATGTTATATATCCATAATTTAGAAACTACAGGCAGGTGAATGTTTAAACATGGATTCCAATAGTTGCAAAATACATTTTAAAATATCATTTTCCCTCGAGGGACTAGGGCGTGTAGCTCAGTCTGTGGAGTGCTTGCTTAGCATTTTAAAAATCCTGGGTTTGATCCCAGAACTACAGAAAGCTAGGTTTCACCACTGAGATTCCAATACTTAGGAGGTTGGAGCCGGAGAATCAGAGGTGTAAAGTCATTCTCACTACACAAAGAGTTGCCAGCTATCACAGGATATATGGGAGTGTCTCAAAAGTAAGGCTTGTTTATCATTTGTTTGAATACTAGCATACCTCCTCTTTCAGAGATATCAATATAAAATTATTTATGTTGCACATATTTTAAAATACCTAGTCAGCTTAGTTCAAAACATACCATCGAATATAGCCAAATCTGTTACCTTGCCTACTGTGGTCATTCCATCCAAGCTGCTTCTCTCTCTGTTCTGCACTTAGACTGCGGCCTCACTGATATCTAGAATTTATGTATGATTGTAAAAGTCATCCTTCACTTCTCCATACAGGGAACAATATACTCTTTAAAATAAACAAACTATCCTTGTCATTTCTCTAATAAAACAAAATTCTTGCTCTCTAATTACATTTCATGTGTGATGAGACCTTCATAACATGGTCTTAAAGATTTTTTCCCACCTTATTAAAAAGACTGTCAAAACAAGTGCACACGAGAGAGAGAGAGAGAGAGAGGAGAGAGAGCTGGTTTTAATTATTCACTGAACTGTGCATGCAGGTTTTTTAAAGATTTTCCTCTGTCTCTGTATCTCTTTCTCTCTCTTTCTCTCTCTCTCTCCTCTCTCTCTCTTTCTCTCTTTCTGTGTGAGTGCGTGTGCTTGTGAGTGCATCTACACGTGCGTGTGCATGTGCAGGACACATAAATCAAGGTATCCTGGGAGGCCAGAAGATGGTGTTGTATCCCCAAAGCTGGAGCTATAGGCTGATCCAGATGTGAATGCTGGAATCCTAATTTTGCTCTTCATAATCAAATGATCTTAATAAGCATCGAGGTATTGCTCCAACCTCTGTTGATGCTTCTTTAATCTTCTATCCTAACCTCGTTTTCCTAAAACAAATGTTAATCTTTCTAATGTGTCTGTTTGCCATTTTATGTTTCAATCACTAGCTTTGTAACATTTAATGAATTAGAGATGAGTTTAAATGTATGATATGAAACACCAACTATTAATAATATGATTACATATACTGACGTTAGCACACTTTAGTTGTCTTGCCGACTTCAAATATATTTCATTCATGTACAATTTACAAAATTTTATATTTTAAAAATAGAAAAAAATAATAGTGATGATCCAATTATAGGAAATAGTATTTGTCACCTATATCTGTTTAACTAATATTAACTTCCTTATGGCCACCCTCCTCTAAAACAGACCTAATTTACATTGTAGTATTGTGTTTTCTGTGCAAGTGCTAGGCTCTTAACTTTAATGTAGGTACTGGACTTGACAAGCAATTAAAGCAAACAATTTCCACTCATCAAGGCTTGCCAAATTAGTCATCTGCCATCTGCCCCATCATCTGGTGCTCCTTGAAGTCTTGCTGTGAATCTGGATGCACTTTCTCAGAATCAGAGGGACAGTGCAAGCCTCCAAGCTGGGGGAGTGCCAGTGGGAGCTAAGTATGTAAACATTTGCAAACATCTTTCTTCCCTAGATCATCCAGTCTTCAACCATCCCCCTGTGTGTAATAAAAACTAGCCTGATCGCGCTGCCTCTTCACTGAGAGACCTTTGCCATCCACTGTAATTAAAGTGGTAGCCTGGGAGACTTTTTGTTCTGTTAGAAATAAATGAAAGAAGTATAGATTTAATGTTTTTAATATGTTGCTCTGCTTACATTCTAAGCCTACTATCTTAAACATCAATAACAACATTCATTAAGAATACACTGTACCATGCTGCTTGCATTGGTGTCAGGTAGTATTTCCTTTTCATTCTTTGAAGTAGATAAATGTTTATTTGCATAGCAACTCATACGCAGGTTTTAGAGATATTCAGACTCAACACTGACAGGAAACAGAAGGATAAGCAAGAAGAAAACATGCAACTTAAAAATATTTATTTTATTTTTCGATATTATAACATGATTACAACTTCTCTTCTTTCATCTTCCTCCCTCAAATGTTC
>LR752274.1:69083-79123 GCA_902729485.2 Mus minutoides | reverse complement strand
ATGAAATAATCCCAAACCAAGGAACAGGCTCTGGCCATCACATTGTGGCTGTATTTTGTGCTCATTCTAGTTCTGGATCCATTTGCAGAGAATGAAATTGCCAAATTCAAAGTAGAAATCTTAGTTTACCCAAAGTCAAGGTCATCCATTTAAGATGCATGCATATGAGATAAGGTTGTTTATTCTTTGTGATGTGGTAATTAGTAAGTAACGCCTCTTCAAGTCAATACAAACACTGACAGTGAAGTGGACTCAGGAGAGGAGGGGAATAACTCCATGGCAAGTTGCCTAAGAACATTTACTGTATATTCTGAATATTTACATGCAAAATCCAGTCTGAGGCCGCTTTGAACAAACTAGTTTAGACTGTTTTGAAGCAGAGTTTTTCATTTTATTCATCAAGTAGACAAAATGTAGAAAATACTGACACGATATTAACATATACTACATCATAAAATTATACCATATTGATAAGGTTGTTTCTGATCATCTAAAGTCTGCTAGTCAAGATGAGAGTCTAAAAATCTCCATTATTCTTAATTGTTCTAAAAGTGATTTCATTGACTAGTAAGTTAGTAATTGCATTTAGAACATAAAAATACTTCAAAGTACAGTAACCTTGCATTTCTAAGGATTAGCTGAAATTGTGCATTTTAATGAGAAGTTGTTCACCATAGGGCACCCTCAGCCATATATATTGTGTGTGTGTGTGTGTGTGTGTGTGTGTGTGTGTGTGTGTGTGTTCTGTCATACATTTTTTTGATAAATTTTAACCAGGCAAAACAATATATGAAATTTTAAGCTATGTGTGGAAAGTATAGTAAATATAGAAAATCTATTATCTATATAATAATTTATATGATAATAGAAAATCTACATTATATTTTGGTAGAGTAATTGTATTCAAATTTAGTTAAGATCTATTAAAGTTAAAATTTCTGTCTTTGATTTATTAGCATTGGACAATATACAAACTTGATGCAGAAATTTAGCTTATCCATAAAAACATAGCAAACACCTCCCCGATATACTCACTATAGTGAGTATATCCATAATTTCATAGAATAGAAATAGTTATCATTAATAACAATATATATTTGAGGAAATAATTCTGAGCAATTGTGGTGAGTGTTTTTACCCTTAGAAAAAGAGTTATAGGCAACTAACACCTGCTGAGACAGGAAGAATCAATCTTCTTCAGGGACAGGCACCCTTGGACTCATACAATCTCAGGTAGTCATTCCTAAACACATATGTACATGTATACATAATAAAGAAGACACGAATTTGAGAGGGACTAGGAAGACATCAGAGAAGTTTTGGTAGGGAGAGATGGAGGTAGAAGTGAAGTAAAACATTAGTCAGGTAGGAAATTCTGAAATAATAAAAAACTGTATGTGTGTATGTCACAATAATTATATACAGTTAGTTGATCCTACTCCCTCTACTTACTTGTCTTAACTCAGTCAATATTGTTTTGGGATACACAACAATTGTTTATCCTATCTAAGACCCTGAGTTCAATCCCTATTCACACATACACACACACAAAAAGATCAATTATATGTGGACAAAACCATTAGGCATATATTTGTATGCCACTGCCTTTAAGACCGATTGTGAGATGAGCTCTTAAAATAGAAGTGCAACTTTTTAATGAAATTAAATTATTCAGTGTGAAACATGCAAGAGAACGGATGTGACACAGTTCACATTATTAGATATTTTTGACTTAGAAATGTCTTCTAGATGGCCTAGTCGGCCATCTTTGGGAAGAGAGGCCCCTTGGTCTTGCAAACTTTATATGCCCCAGTATAGGGGAACACCAGGGCCAAGCAGTGGGAGTGAGTGGGTAGGGGAGCAGGGTGGGGGAGGGTATAGGGTACTTTCAGGATAGCATTTGAAGAAAAATGTCTTCTAAATTTAACAGTAAACTGTGGATGTCATGGGTTGGAGAGAAGACCAGCACACTTGAGAAGCTTGAAGTCATGAATTTAGATGCCTAACATGGCCATGAAGAGCTGGTGCTACAGCACATGCATATAATTCCAGCACTAGGAAATCAGAGGTCATGGATCCCTGGAAGGCACTCACTACCCAGTACAGCTGAACCAATGCTTTTTCATGTTCTGTAAAGATTTGTCTCCAACAATAACTACAAAGCCACTAGAGTTCTCAAAAGTATTCCATGTAACATTAAAAATATTCCAGATCCACTATTACTATTATGTATTATTATCAGTAGGGTTCTGTAGCATCAGATACAATTTGAAATGCCCCAAAGTGGGGAATATGGAACATGAAAACACTACTTCCACTAGTTAGACAAGTCTCCCAGTGGAGGGATGGTTTTCCCCAATCCACCTTCAAATTTTTCAAACCAAAAATGATTCTGTGTAAAAGAAATGCAGGGACAAACTAGAACAGAGACTGAAGGAATGGCTGACAATTGAGTAGCCCAATGTAGTATATATCCCATAGGGGGCACCAAACCTGACACTATTACAGGTGCTATGCTGTGCTTGCAGACAAGAGCCTAGCGTGGTTGTACTTTGATGGCTCTACCAGCAGCTGACTGAGACACATGCAGATATAGCCAAGCATTGGACCGAGGTCAGGACTTCGATGGAAGAGTTGGGGGAAGGAATGAAGGAACTGAAGGGGATGGCAACCTCATAAGAAGACAACAGTGTCTACTAACCTGGACCCTGGAAGCTCCTAGAGACTAAGCCATCAACCAAAGAGCAGAGACTGCTCCAAGGCCCCTGGCATATAAATAACAGAAGACTACCTTATCTGGCCTCAGTGGGAGAGGATGTGCCTAATTCTGTAGAAACTTGATACTGCAATGTTTATGACCAGGTGGGGTACTCTCTCAGAGGCAAAAAGGAGGGGTAATGGGGAAAGAACTCTGGCATGGGAAACTAGGAGAAGAGCAACATTTGGGATGTAAATGAATCAAATAATTAGTTAATAATAAAAAATAGACTTAGAGTTTATTTTCTTCATAGAACATATGGGAAGTAACAAAAAAGGCTAAAAGCATAAATTTAAAATAACTTGTATTGTTATTTCTATATTTCTGTAAATCTTTGAAAAAGTCTGTGAATGCAAATATCTTCTATGTAAAAGCAGTTACACATACAAGTAATATTTGGAATATTTTGTATACTTTCTTGAGGGTAAATAAAAATTTAAAAGCAGCTCACTCTCTGTTAACCTACACATAAAAGTGGGAATGGAATCCCACACTAGTATTTTCAATAGCACAAACATGATCAATATTTAAAAGTAGGAAAACCTTGTCTGAACATGATTCACTTTGTCTCTCACAAATACATATTTTATAATTTAAAATAATATGCAGTTTTTGATAAATTATACAAATGTATACCCTTTTATCATGGGATTCAGAGTTATGTTGACAGTTTCAAAACCATTGCATAGAATCAATTTTCTGTTGCATTCTTTTAAATATTCATTGCTAAGGTATGTTAGACACTTGATTAGAACTTACATATAAATACAAGTTTTCTTAAATAGTTTAAAGTGTATATTTTTAAGACATCAGTTTTGTATGTTTGTACCATTTTTATTGTTATCTCAAGCATAATAAGCCAACTCTTTAATTAATCTAAAGATGCTTTTTAGGAATGTAAGTGAATCTTGGCATCAAGGTGTGTGCCTGTATTATCAGCTATTTCGGGGATTGATAAGGGGACAATTGTAACACCTGGAATTCTAAGCAAAATGCTATCTCATATAACAAAACCAGGAAAAAAAAAATATATATATATATTTGAAATGTATGTGGTATACTAAAAGAATTTTTCTTTGTTCCAAATACTGCTAGATGATATAGTTTATATATGATCAGGTTATCCATTGTTTTATAAGCTAGACACAGGCAAAGACAGGCAAAGACATAAAGAGCCAGAGGATGAGAAGCAGACAGGAGATTAGAACATGTGGCCCAAGTTATTACACAAAGTCAGTGAGAAACCTGGAGAAGCCACTTTGTTTAGCCAGCATGGAAAGGAGTTTTGGCCAAAAGAGCTGAGTTGAATCAGCCAGCCAGAGTTCAATAGAGCTAGAAAGGATGAGCTTATTCAGTAGTAAGCCTCTAAGATGACAGTGACATCTTCAAATAAAAGTTACTTTTACAAATGATCACAACAACAATAATAATAATTTTTATTTAGACTATATCTATACTCACAAGGCTTTGACCCCGTCTGAAATCAAGTCTCTTCTGGTGCTATTCCTTTTATTTCATGTACATATTAAATTCATGCTACAAGACCATTTTGCAAGTCTTTCAGCATTGCTATGAGTATTTCTGAATGCTTATTATAGATTTGTGAGTTTAACTTCTTGATCAATGACAAACAAGTAACACTCTGTTTGTGGTACCTTGAGTGAAATTGCTCTATAACATTACACTATAAAACACCTATTGCACCTGCCATATTATAACTTCAGTTACATCCAGTTTCTTAAAGTCAAGTACTCTATTTTGTTCACAACTCTATTACAGCACTTAGAAGAGCTTGATATATTAAAAAGTAGAATAAACAATGGATTGATGGATGTATGTCTATGCAATTTTATGTTCTTCCTAAAATTCTGCTTCACAACTAATTCAAATAGTATTTTTGTTGTACATTATTGTTCTTAGAAATAATCAAATCTTTTTTGTTTTTTTCCAGAGCTGAGGACCGAACCCAGGGCCTCACGCTTGCTAGGCAAGCGCTCTACCACTGAGCTAAATCCCCAACCCCGAAATAATCAAATCTTGATGATAATGAACATGAAATAGCTAGACAGGGATAGAAAAGAAACTTTTATTAAGGCTATTGTCCTATTAACTCCTTGTTAAAGCATTCACAGTGGCCCAGTTATAAGGAAAGATATCACAAGACTACTGTCTGTATTCAGCAGTATAACT
Source organism: Mus minutoides (assembly GCA_902729485.2). Taxonomy (NCBI): domain Eukaryota; kingdom Metazoa; phylum Chordata; class Mammalia; order Rodentia; family Muridae; genus Mus; species Mus minutoides. The sequence goes on along the minus strand of LR752274.1, from coordinate 74,175 downwards.
AGACCATTAACTCGCCAGTTAGGTTTAAGAACACTTATCTAGTCAACATCAGTCCCTTCTGTAAATAGAAACAGATCTTCACACAGACCTTCTTTTCTGAGTCTTGGCTGAGAAAGTTAAATATGACTTATTAGATGACAAGAGTTATGTTTGTTATTTGAGGTGTTTTAACAAAAGCCTGTACCATATAATATAGAATTATATGATAAATATAATTCTCAATATTTTTAATTTAAAGCCATATGTCAATATCCTCATATTTCCAAATGATACCAGGAACTGCATTTCATAAACATTCTTTTTCCAATAGAAAATAATCAGCTTACAATTTAAGCATTTTATATATTCAGATTTCAAAAATCATGTTCATTTAAAAATAATCAAACCTGCATTAATAATTGTGGTATAGCTTAACATCAAATGACTGAGATTATTAAAATATTAAGATTTATATAGATAATAAGATTTTAAGTGCATAATTCACAAAACAATTTTACTCATATTAACCTCTTTGATTACGAATTATCTAAGAGTTGGTTCTAAAAGGCAACATGATTAGATTAATTGCCTGGAATTCAACGTTTAGTACCTGTAAAAGAATCTCAAAAAGATGTTTTGATTTTTCCCATGATTTAGAAATGAGGCGTTAAAAATGTCCACAAATGCTAAGTAGCTATGCCTTTAGGACCTAATGACTCACAGGAAAAGAATAAAAGAAATGGGTGAATAAAAAAAGAGACTGGTGAGGTATTCTATTAGACTTATGCTGAAATTTCTTCAATGAATTGGAGTTTTTTATTATTATCAGTCCTAAAGAACTTGTTTCTTTGGGGAATGGTATACTCAGTTTGATTTTTCTGAATTTCTTTATTTTTCTTTTTCACTTTTTTAGCACCTGAACCTGGGTTCTTCCCCAAGTAAAGAGCGACTCACAGAGACCTCACTGTAATTTCTTTAACTTCTGGCTTGATAGACTATATACAGCTACTCTCTGTGGCTTTGTTTCGCTTTTTCTCATTTTCAGAAAACACACACATGAACATACACAATTGAACATGTGTTTAAACACACATGTACATAAAATATAGGTTTAATGTCTGAGGATATGACTAATTAGTAAAATATTTTACTAATATGTAAAGCACTAGACATGAATTGCCAGAAATTACCCCAACATTTTGTCAAATAGGAGTTCAGTCTACACTAATTAATTGTGAGTAGAGAGATTTAGGCAAGACAAAAGTCAAAATTAAAGTAGAAAAAAATAGATGAAATAAGGCAATGGTCCTAATCCTGATATATCTGAAACCTGGAGTACTTTAATTAGTTAATAGTTTTTAGATACCTCAAATTTATGAACAAAATCAAAAACCAAACAAACAACAAAGAAAAACCCTTCACAATGCTATAAAATCTTTATTCTTCAGATTTGTAAAAATGTGAATGTTGGTTCTTTAAAAACACATTCCATAATTTCTAGAAGGTTTCTAAGTAAAAATAAAAGTACAAACACATGGGGGCTGAGAGCACATGGGGGCTGGAAAGATGGCTCAGGGGTTAAGAGCACTGACTGCTTCTCCAGAGGTCCTGAGTTCAAATCCCTGCAACCACAAGGTGACTCACAATCATCTGTAATGAGAGCAGACGCCCTCTTCTGGTGTGGCTGAAGATAGTGACAGTGTACACACATATATAAATAAATAAATCTTGAAAAAGAATACAAGCACATTTACACTGTTTGTGTGCATTGGGCCTAAATATAAAATGTAATTAGAATAAAAATATTCATTTGCATTAAGACAGCATGCAAATTTCAGAAGATTTTCTCAAGTGATACTTGCTTGACTCATACAGTTTGGGTGGGGATTCCTTTGGTCCCACGCATTGTTTCCATACTAGTTATCAGAACCTCTGCTCATGTCATGGTTATTCCATAGAATTCCTTTGAGAATGGTAACAGTTGCCATCAATTTCAAAGTTGTCTGGTGCAATTTTTTTTCTATTATAATACCTGCAGTTTATAGTCCATGCTAGAATTACCCAAGGAAAGTTAAAGGAAGGGGTGAAAATGATAATTAAACCTTTTCTATATATGACTATCAATTTTCCTTCAATAAAATAAATCCAAACCAAAAAAGATTAATTTAAAAGAAAGGAAAGGAAAAGAAAGGAAAGGCGAGGCGAGGGCGAGGGCGAGGGCGAGGGCGAGGCAAGAAAAGGCAAGGAAAGGCAAGGAAAGGCAAGGAAAGGCAAGGAAAGGCAAGGAAAGGCAAGGAAAGGCAAGGAAAAAAGAAATGGTCCACCCCAGGTAGCTGTGGCTAAACTTAGTCCAGTCTAGATTACAAGATACATAGCTTTCAGCCTACTGTATCTGACACCATTTTGCCATCAGCTAGAGTAATGACTTTGGGCAAAATTAAGGAGGAGCCATAGGCAACATTTATTGTGGTTTCTAATTCTAAGGTTTCTCCTCAGTCCATTTTAGAACTTCTTGATTTCTTTTCTTCTTTTTATTTTTTTTTTCTTCACACTCATTGTTCAAAGCTGTCCTCCTCTGTCCCTCATGACTGTGCTGGAAAATCCTAGTTGATTAGTTAGTATTCACCTTAGACTCACTAACTTACATCTCCATGCCCTACCCATTTCACCACAATTCCCATGACAGACGATGTGCTGCCTATGTTGGGGAATCCTCATTAGGCGGCCTGAATTATTCTGCTTTTGTCATAACTGAGGTTTTACGGGTACCTGTGATTTCAGATAGTTATGGATAGTCCTTGCATGTTGACGATATTACCACATACAATAACTTTTGCTTTAAGCCTAAGAGAAAAGACACACCTAGCCCTCAAGAGACTTGAAAACCCAGGGAGTGAGGAGGCCTGATGGGGTTGGGGGGATGGGGACATCATTTTGGAGATGGAGAGGAATGGGAAGAGGAATTATCAGAGGGCAGACCAGGAGGGGGATAGCAACTAGACTGTAAATAAAGATTAAAGGTACTACTACTACTACTACTACTACTACTACTACTACTACTACTATTACTACTACTACTACTACTACTACTACTACTACTAATAATAATAATAATAAAATTTAGCTGAAGTCAGGAATAAGAGATTCAGTGTTCCAGTTAGTTACACTTAGAGTTTATTCTTTCTTTTATTTTTATTTGTTTGTTTGTTCTTTGATTTTTTTTTCTATTTTTTTGACTGAGCTCCTTAAGAACATTAACTCTATTACCTGCCAATATCAATGCTGTCTTGAATGATCACAGGGTAAGTACTGGCTGGTTATTCTGCTCTTGGCCTTCGTTTGATGTCACTTTACTTACAACCTTAACATTAAATAGCCAAATGTGTGTGCAATACTGGGAAGCATACTAAGCGAATTAGGTAGAAAAGCAATTGCTAGCTGAGTTAGTATCCTTCATTTGAAAATACACACTGGTCCTTCTCCTTCTTATTTGGCGAGTCAGCATGCTTTGCCTGTGGACCTTAAGTTGCATGAAGCACTGTCTTGACTCCAAAGCACTTTAATTCCATAGCAACTCCAGCAATGCTTAAACTATTGGAGCCTACACTGTTATGTCTGAACTGCTAGGGTGCTTTCTGGAGAGAGGGTCCTAACTACTACAGGCATTTACTCTATTTAATGTTTTTTGAATTAGCAGTGTACAAACACCAATTCAGTGTGTGTGTAGCAAAGTCTGTGCAGCAGACCCTCCAATTTATTTTCTCAATAGATTTGGAAATTCAAGGGTTGAAAAAGCCTCACTGTCTCCATATCAGCTGTCCATTGAAACATGTGGATCTGTCTATTTAGACAGCACTGGTTAAAACGGGATAAATGTGTCCCAGAGTTAAGAACAAGGGTTATCTAGGGAGAAGATATTGATACAGAAAAGTCCTATTGTTATTGTTGATATAGTTTCAAAGAGGAATTAGAGTATGATTCTGAAATGATTAATGCCTCAATAGCACAACTTGTGGATAAGTAACTCAGAGAAATACAAGGGTTAATTAAAGTCATAGCTAAGGTCACTGATGATTCTAAACCTTCAGAATCACATACAGAAACCCTAAGGAGCACATGGTAACAGACTGTCAACTGGAGATTATTACATTCTAAAACACACACGATAAAGACTATAATTGCAACAGAGATAAAATGAAATATCCTGCACTACCCTCTAATATGGTAGATAAATATAAAAACCTTTTGTGAACTTCTGGAAAAGCAGCAGATTCACAAGCAGAATTAAATGAATGCAGAGTGGACACACTAAAAATCTCCCTCAGGATATAAACCTTCTCAGAAGAAAAGGAACTCCAGTACAAGAAAAAAACCTCTGTTAGTTTATAAAGTACCACAGTTTTGCTTGGTTATTCTGGTCTTTCTGAGCTCGCAGATAATCCTGGTAAGAAGAGCCAACTCTATCTACAGTTCCATAAAGTTTCTTCTTCACATTTCCAGCTTTCAAGCGATAGATGAGGTAATTAGTCTATGCCTTTCTTATGAGTTATAATTCACCATATTCTCACTTCTAAAATATGCCAAATAGTCATTAAAATACCACAAATCTTCATTGCTCCATACACAATTTTACTGAATTATAGATTTTTAAATAGTTTACAGATTTTCTGGTAAAATTAAAAATATTTTTGTATTTTCAATAAAACAGATATACATTTTTTTTTTCATGAGAGGTGCATGCTAGTGAAACTAGCTTCTATTTTCTTAGTCCATTGATCACCAGAGCTTTTACCCAGAGACACTGAAAGTAGCACTGGTATGGTGGTACTGGTTGAATGTACTGTATGCATGTAAATAACAATGTGGACCATGAACAGCACTTCTTCCTTTTCTCTTAGAGTGGGAGCAGACCAAATAATAACTAGACTCAAGGAAATATATCTGCAAAGAAGAATATGTATACACATATTTTATATATTAATATGTATCATATAACATATATGCACATACATAATGTATATATACATAATATATAAACAAATTATATATATATATATATATATATATATATATATATATATATATGTGTGTGTGTGTGTGTGTGTGTGTGTGT
>LR752274.1:56915-68983 GCA_902729485.2 Mus minutoides | reverse complement strand
GAAAATACACACTGGTCCTTCTCCTTCTTATTTGGCGAGTCAGCATGCTTTGCCTGTGGACCTTAAGTTGCATGACTCCAAAGCACTTTAATTCCATAGCAACTCCAGCAATGCTTAAACTATTGGAGCCTACACTGTTATGTCTGAACTGCTAGGGTGCTTTCTGGAGAGAGGGTCCTAACTACTACAGGCATTTACTCTATTTAATGTTTTTTGAATTAGCAGTGTACAAACACTAATTCAGTGTGTGTGTAGCAAAGTCTGTGCAGCAGACCCTCCAATTTATTTTCTCAATAGATTTGGAAATTCAAGGGTTGAAAAAGCCTCACTGTCTCCATATCAGCTGTCCATTGAAACATGTGGATCTGTCTATTTAGACAGCACTGGTTAAAACGGGATAAATGTGTCCCAGAGTTAAGAACAAGGGTTATCTAGGGAGAAGATATTGATACAGAAAAGTCCTATTGTTATTGTTGATATAGTTTCAAAGAGGAATTAGAGTATGATTCTGAAATGATTAATGCCTCAATAGCACAACTTGTGGATAAGTAACTCAGAGAAATATAAGGGTTAATTAAAGTCATAGCTAAGGTCACTGATGATTCTAAACCTTCAGAATCACATACAGAAACCCTAAGGAGCACACAGTAACAGACTGTCAACTGGAGATTATTACATTCTAAAACACACACGATAAAGACTATAATTGCAACAGAGATAAAATGAAATATCCTGCACTACCCCCTAACATGGTAGATAAATATAAAAACCTTTTGTGAACTTCTGGAAAAGCAGCAGATTCACAAGCAGAATTAAATGAATGCAGAGTGGACACACTAAAAATCTCCCTCAGGATATAAACCTTCTCAGAAGAAAAGGAACTCCAGTACAAGAAAAAAACCTCTGTTAGTTTATAAAGTACCAGAGTTTTGCTTGGTTATTCTGGTCTTTCTTAGCTCGCAGATAATCCTGGTAAGAAGAGCCAACTCTATCTACAGTTCCATAAAGTTTCTTCTTCACATTTCCAGCTTTCAAGCGATAGATGAGGTAATTAGTCTATGCCTTTCTTATGAGTTATAATTCACCATATTCTCACTTCTAAAATATGCCAAATAGTCATTAAAATACCACAAATCTTCATTGCCCCATACACAATTTTACTGAATTATAGATTTTTAAATAGTTTACAGATTTTCTGATAAAATTAAAAATATTTTTGTATTTCAATAAAACAGATATACATTTTTTTTTCATGAGAGTTGCATGCTAGTGAAACTAGCTTCTATTTTCTTAGTCCATTGATCACCAGAGCTTTTACCCAGAGACACTGAAAGTAGCACTGGTATAGTGGTACTGGTTGAATGTACTGTATGCATGTAAATAACAATGTGGACCATGAACAGCACTTCTTCCTTTTCTCTTAGAGTGGGAGCAGACCAAATAATAACTAGACTCAAGGAAATATATCTGCAAAGAAGAATATGTATACATATATTTTATATATTAATATATATCATATAACATATATGCACATACATAATGTATATATACATAATATATAAACAAATTATATATATATACATATATATATATATGTGTGTGTGTATGTGTGTGTGTGTATTTGTGTGTGTGTGTATGTGTGTGTGTGTTTGGGTGTATCTGTGTGTCTGTGTCTGCGTGTGTGTGTGTCTATATGTGCAAAGAAGAGCTAGGACCCTTAATTTCTCTGTATCAATACATATAAATTAATCAAAAGAGAATAATGAAGTTATTGTTAATTATCTTATAGTTTGAAGCTAAGAGTATCACACATACCAAATAACAATATTTTCATTATTTCATAATTGTGATAGGAAGGAAATGTAGAAGATAAAATAAACTGGTTTCCTTGCAACAGGTTAGATACGAAGAATAAGGTAGAAGGACTGGAAAGGTAGATAATCAAATTTTTGAGAAGAGTAATATATAAAATGTTATATTTTATTTGAAAATTCACATGAATGATATGTCAGTAGACATCTTATCATAAATTTTTTTTCATGCCATACCTGTCTACACATATCTAATTGCCAACTGCATTATTCTCTTGAAATTGTATGACCATTGACACACAACTTGCAAGCCAACATCCTCACCATGTGAGTTCATTTAAAAACAAAAACAAAAGCCACACCAATGTATTGGGTTTTATAGATCCATAAAATAAAATGGTTCATAAAATGTTAGAAGGTGTTCTAGGTTTTACATGAAAATAAACAACATATAAAACCTGATAATCTAGCGATAAAGGCTACAATAGCAACATAGAGTATCTAGTCAGCTTAGAGAGATGTAAGAATGCAAATAACATCACTCTCGTCCACAAAATTGAGTTTTTCAAACATGCTTAGTCTGTAATGATGCCTATATGTCCATGTCTTAAACATAAAAACAGTATATCATCCCATTATCTACATTAGTCTATGAAATCATTCATAGATCCTGCTTCTTTTACTCCAAACATGACTTTATTTATTTTCTTTTAATTTTCACTTAGATAGAGATTTATTGTAAAATATATTACTCTTGGTCATTAAGACCTCATTTATTGTATAAAGTAGATATCATGAAAATTAAAACTTTTACACACAATGATTCAGATGTGCAGTACACTACCAATACCAGAGAAAGCAGAAGACAGAAGACCAGGACATTACACACCCCTTTAGGGCAGGGGATGTGTGTTTGTATTGATCAGTGATGCTTAACTGAAGCAGTTAATGGAATGCTAGCAGAAGTCAGGCAGCAAATATTTGCTTATGTAGAAACTGCTCACATTTCCTGGAACCCGAGTGGGAGGCTAAACCTACGAATTGGTGCATTAAGGTCCTAGTGCTATGATGAGCAAGTTGTCCACACTGGGTTTTAGAACAAGCTTTCCTGTGCTTCTTTGTTAGCAATTCATAGTTGTTGTTTTGTTTTTCTTTTCCATTTAATTATTTTCTTTTCTTTTATTGGATACTTTCTTTACTTACATTTCAAACGTTACCCTCTTTTTCAGTTTCCCCTCTGGAAACCCCCTATCCCTTCCCCACTCCTCCTGATTCCACAAGGTTCTTTACCCCATTCACTTACTCATTCCCATCTCCCTGCCCTGGCACTCCCCTACACTAGGTCATCAAGCCTTCACAGGACCAAAGGCCTCTCCTCCAATTGATGCTGAACAAGGCCATCCTCTACTACATATGTGGCTGGAGCCATGGATCCCTCCATGTGTACACTTTGGTTGGTGGCTTAGTCCCTGAGAGCTCTGGAGGGTCTGATTGGTTGATATTGTTGCTCTTCCTATGGGTTGCAAACCCCTTTAGCTCCTTCAATCCTTTCTCTAACTTCTCTGTTGGGGACCCTTTGCTCAGAACAATGGTTGGCTGTAAGCATCTGCCTCTGTATTTGTCAGACTCTGGCAGGGCCACTCAGGAGACAGCTATATCAGGTTCCTGTCAGCAAGCACTTCTTGACATCTGCAGTTGTGTCTGGTTTTGGTGACTGTATATGGGATAGATCCCAAGCACATGGCTGCATCAACTACTCTCTCCTTCCACCCTGACATGCAGTTCTGTCTGTTTCTCTTTTCAGATGACTGCCTTCCTATAGAATCATTACACTGGTTTGGAGGCCACCTCCTCCAGTGAGATCTTACCTCAGCTAGTTAGCATTTATGACCAATTTCAAATCATGTCATATACTGAGGTCCACATGGGTAGTGGTTTGAGCATGTATGTTTAGGGGACTCAATTCAGTCCAAGAACTACTAACATTAATTTTCTACACTTCTGCTATTTAATTTTCTCATCAATCCTCCACCAGTTTCCTTTCATCAAGAGGAATCTTTTTGGAATCTGACTGTGAATATAAGAGTCAATGTACTGAAGAACATAGCCTCCTTTCTTGACTCTGACCTTTTGAGCTTACTGATTATTTTGCCAGATCTCTTTGGCTAATGCTTCATTTGGCTGTGGTGAATTCACACAAATTATCATCATTTACAAGAACTGCTTGCCTAATTATCATGCACTAGAATAACAATTACGCATATCATTAAATTCCTGTGAGATAATCTTCAGTATAAGTTTTATTTGATTAGGCCACTAAAGTCTGTTCATGCATGCTTAGCCTTCATAGTGAGTTGCTCACGATGAATGGTTTTAAAACATAATGATAGTGATATTGGCTGCAACTCTAAAACACCACTCCCCCACCCCCGAAAAAGTAATATTTCTCTGGTTATTCACCTTGTGAAACGTTAGAGCAATCAAATGTGGACTGAATACAATCACACTTTCATTTATCAAATATAAGTAAAATGGAATACCATAGTTAGTATTTTAGGCTTCCTAATTTGCACATTCTAACTAAGAAGATATCTGGGCTGATAGTGTAAAGCATACATACCAATTGTAATACCTATCATACATCTCCATTCAGAAGTAAAACAAAACAAAACAAAACAATTATGGCAATTTCAAATAAAACTTATTTCAAATGATCCTCTGTTCTTGAGTCCCCTCATTTGGTGAATAAGCACCAAGATCAGATAGCTTCACTGGGCAGAGCCCGTATTATTTCTGCTTATACCTTTCACATTGCACCACCAGCAAATCCTTCAATTCATTGTTATTTAATATCCCAAAGAGTTTCCATGTCTTCAGTTCTCAACTATAAACTGCCATTCATTATTGTAATCTACACCACTATTATTTTTCCTAGATTGCTGTAACATCTGTCTAAACAGAATTAAATTTAACCAACCCACACACTGTCGTGTGGTTGTCTTTAAAATACAAATCTGAATATACATTATTTCTAGCAAAAAGAAAATATCACAACAGCATCTCTTAGTTCCTGTGATGAAAGAGTCGAAGGGCGTGTACCACATGCCTCCTCTTTACCTGCCAAGTGTTGCACATCAGCATCCCCTGCTCCCACATCAACCTTTTCCAATTCACACTCCTCACTACAGCAATCCTGAACCCATACCAGTCCCTCTCACCTATGCTCTTTACACAAACTCTTATTTCAAGGGAAATAATTACTATTGTTTCTACTACAAATTCCCTTCCTACTTATCTTCCAGTCCCAGCAGATGGTCAAAATATTTTCAAAAAAGCTAAGAATATTTGTGTTACTAGTCTGGCTTTCTACATAGAAATAATTATATATATATATATATATATATATATATATATATATATATATATATATATATGTGTGTGTGTGTGTGTGTGTGTGTGTGTATTAAATTATAATTTATATTGTAAAATTTAAATATTAGAATATATATATATATATATATATATATATATATATATATATATATACCATAATTATTTTATACTATTACTATAAGCTCAATCTAAATGAGTATTTTCTATGGTTCAAATCATGAGAGACTATATCTCCAAAATCAGCATTAGTTAACAAGTAACAGTTTGAGAAAAGAATATCAGGTTTCTGAAAACACATATTGATGTGAAAGAAAGGATCCAAGATGACATGTTTCAACACATTCTGCAACTGTGAAAATATAGCAGGTATAAGCTGATAGATGTTTCACGGCTCCCACCAGTAAGATCTATAAGAACAACTATTTATAAGGGAAACATTTGATTGTAATGCTCATAGCTAGTCATCAAATAAGTTCTTAATTATCATTTTTTCCAATAAAGAAGACTTTTAAATTACTCTTTCAAATTCTAGAACAAATTAAAACATAACATACTTGGTCATTTCATTTGCTACTAGTGATTTTGAAAAATGATATATTGGTATATAAACTGTATTTTGATTCAGTTTTCTAGAAAGTTTACTAGCCACCCCCCACCCCCAGAAAAAAAAACTCACAAAAAAGCAAAGCAAAATAACATTAAAATAGTTGGAGATCTATATGTTAGTATTGACACTAACAACCTTAGATTTGTAAGGTTTTAGATCAAACAAAATCTAAGAGCAAGTAAATTTCTGTGGACTGTTTATTGTTTGTTTTCTCCCTAATCTTTCTATATGTGGTCCTGAGTATTTATAATCACATATTGCTATGTAGAACAGAATGAATAAATTATATGTCACCGTATCTTTTCCTTTTTCTATCTCCAGATGTCGGCCTCATCTTGTCCTTGTATGATAGATTATTAAAGGAAAGTGTGGGTTGCTTTTTTAAAAATTACTTGCCACTTACCCACCCAAGATTCATGCCTCTACGCTTCCTTTAAAGATAGAGTGCATTTCTTCACATACCTAGCAACTATACTTTCCTTGGGATGGCATGAGGCATTAAGGGCTTCATTTGTTGTACATATAAAAATCAACCGATTCACAAATATAACTTGACAATAAATATCATTGCTCTAAACTACTTAGTATTGAGAATGCATACGACATTGCATGGGAAATGTTAAAGGACATGAGCCTGGTGAAAATATCTAACATCATTTCATTGTTCCTAAAACTCTGTCCTGGAAATTCTAAATATAAACTTTGATAAAATTCTACATTTTTCTCCTTTTCTTGGGACTCTACATTTTTTATAACCACACTGGCTTTCATTAGATGCAAGTTCTTCCTCTCCGAAAGTGAAAACAGATGCTTTTCGGCAGGTCTACTCTTTGAGTACAAACACAACACTGAAAGTCAAGAACCTGGGAAAGAGATGACTGAAGACCAATAGGGAGAAAGGTGATAAGATAAGAGTACTGGCATCAGGAATTGAAACCCATCGTGCATGTAAATAAAACTGTCAAATAGCAAAATTAATCAATAATAAAACATACATAAAGACAAATCAGCAAAATAAACATGAGCAGCCTGCCAACAAAACAAAGGCCTCGCCACTAAAAGCTTACCAAGAAAAGTTGTTTTTTAGTAAGCTTAAGAAGAAATAATAATTATTACTAGAAATAACTAATAAGAAATAAAATACATTCTCTTTGAGGGGTATGAGGTCATTACTGAAGTCACATAGCTAAACACACAGGAGACAGAATACAATTCTATAGAAAAGGTAATATAATGTGTAATAATCAATATTGCATATTGCTACTTTTTACTCATTTAAACAATTGCCATAATGTATGCACACAAATATGAAAAAAGAGACCTTAACCCCTCCCTTCATTATTATATATTTTTGTGGCATGTCTGGTCCAAAAAACATGGCTCTTCTCATTGTTGCATATCAAAACTTAACAAGGCGTGAAAAACACATATTACTGTATACATTTTATTTATAAAGAAAATAAAAGTCAAAATGACTTTGAAAGTCGTAACAATAGATAACATTTATGAAGCTCTTATGTTCCTCAGCTCTTAACTGAACATTTTACAGAGCATATTTCATTTAGTTGTCACCACTGAAAGTGGGAGTCTTAGAGAAACTTAGAGATTTGTGTGCCTAACAGCCTCTCCATTGCCTGGCTGAACACAGAAAAGAGCCTAATGGCTTCTTGCACTGATGCAGAGAAATAAGAATAAGGATTACATGATAATGTTTTCAGAACAAAGCACACATTGAAGGAGTTACAGAGATCATGTGTGAAGCTGAATCAAAAGGATGGACCCAATGACTGTGGCTGCCAGGGATCCATCCCACAATCAGCCACCAATCATAGACACTATAGCATACGCCAGCAAGATAGTGCTGAAAGGACCCAGATATAGCTGTCTCGTGGGAGACTATACCAATGCCTGGCAATCATGGAGGTGGAAGCTCACAGTCAGCTATTAGATGGAACACAGGGTTCCCAAGGAAGAAGGAGCTAGAGAAAGTACCCAAGGAGCTGAAGGGGTCTTCAACCCTCTAGGTGGAAGAATAACATGAACTAACTAGTACCCCCTGAGCTCATGTCTCTAGCTGCATATATAGAAGAGGATGGCCTAGTTGGCCTTCATTGGGAAGAGATGCCCCTTGGTCATGCAGACTTTATATGCCCCAGTACAGGGGAACGCCAGGGCCAAGATGTGGGAGCGGGTGGGTAGGGGAGCAGGGCTGGGAGGGGGGAGAGTATAGGGAACTTTCTGGATAACACTTGAAATGTAAATGAAGAAATTATCTAATAAATGTTGGAAAAAAAATCCCACATATTTTTCTCTTGTATTTGTGTAAAATAAAATATCTCATGTTAGGCAAACAATACTGGGAAAGAGAAATTTTTAAAAATTGCCTAATCTGGGGAAATTGAGGTTAGAACTCACTTCAGTACAGAGGTCAGACAGCTGTAAACTACATGATGGTGTCAGGAATTGATCTTGGGCTCTCTGCAAAAGCCTCAAGAGCTCTTTACTTTTGCTTTTGGGATTGGTTTTGGGTTTGGTTTTTTAAGACAGGCTATCTCTGTGTAGCCCTGGATATTCTAGAACTAGCTCTCTAGAACAAGCTAGCTTTGGACTCAGAGATCCACCTTCAGCTGGAATTAAAGGCTTGTACCACCTCATGGACCAAAAACACCTTTAATTGCTGATTCATGCCTCCAGCCCCTCAGCCTTCCTTTTAATATACGCTTCATTAAGGATATGATAACAATGAAAGGTCAATGTTAGGCTCAGATTCTCTATTCCTTCTTTATTCTTCTCATATATAATTTGTTGTTTAAAATCTGGGTATATATTGGAATACATAGAATAGTATTTTAGAAATGACAAGGGAAAAATAAAGAAGACATAATTTGTGTGCCAAGATAGTGTGGGTGATCACCTTCCCTATATATGAAAGCACAGCCAAGTGGGGGATGGTACACTAAAACAGGTATTCTGTCTCAATAAAATAGTGAAGACTACAAAATGCTAAATATTAACATCATTTAAGAGGTTAGTTACACATGAAAAAATACATTTTAAAACATCATTACTTGCTATTCATGAATTATCCATAATCAATTGTATAGAAAATGAACATGCCTATTGCCCATTCAAAAACTAGAAGAAGATAGCCATAGGAAATAGAGAACACTCGTTTATTTTTAAACCCTGAAAATACTGATGGATGCTGTTTTGAAAGCATTAGCAAAGCCCAGGAGGTTGAAAGCATAACTCCCCTCTCAGCTATGCTGAGAGGTAGGACCTTTAAGAAGACATCAGATCCTTCACTGGGGACCCTGTGTTCCATCCAATAGATGACAGTAAGCACCCACTTTTGTATTTTCCAGGCACTGGCATAGCTTCACAAGAGATAGTTATATCAGGCTCTTGTCAGCAGGCTCTTATTGGCATCTGCCTAGTGACTGGGTTTGGTGGTTGTTTATGGGGTGGATACCCACATGGGGCAGTCTCTGGACAGTTCTTCCTTCAGGCTATGCTATAAACTTTGTCTCTGTAACTTGTTCCATGGTTATTTTGTTCCCCATTATAAGAAGGAACAAAGTATCCACACTTTGGTCTTCCTTCTTCTTGAGTTTCATGTGTTTTGAAAATTGTATTTTGGGTATTCTAAGTTTCTACTTATCAGTGAGTGCATACCATGTGTGTTCTTTTGTGATTGGGTTACCTCACTCAGGATGATATCCTCCAGATCCATCCATTTGCCTAAGAATTTCATAAATTTGGGTGGGTTGGGGAGCAGGGGCAGAGGGAGGGTATAGGGGATTTTTGGAGAGGAAACTAAGAAAGGGGATAGCATTTGAAATGTAAATGAAGAAAATATAATAATAATAATAATAATAATAATAATAACAATAATGATAAAAGACATCAGAACATGATAGTTCTGGCTTCATGAAGGAGTCAACTCTTCAATGTAGAATAGGTTAGGGATCCAGAACTTTGTTTCTGATAAAAAGATGAGCACACCCTATACCTTCTCTCTTTCACATATGCAGGGAGCCTCTCTTGCTTTTCCACCTTCCAGCACAGGATGGTGCAGCAAGAGAGACCTCACTAGGTGCAAGACATCATAGTCTTGGACTACATGGATACCTCCATGTAGAGAGGGAAAGATTTAAACACAAATTCACTACTCTCTCTCTCTCTCTCTCTCTCTCTCTCTCTCTCTCTCTGTGTGTGTGTGTGTGTGTGTGTGTGTGTGTGTGTGTGTTAATCATTCATAGCAACACAAAATTGGTAAGAAATAGATGAATGAAATTATATTCTCTCAGCCATATCCATTCTACAAAGAGTACTCACATATCTAAACATTCAGCTAAAAGACAAATAATGTGGAAATGGAGAGGGAGGAAAACGATTCATAAGACTTCAATGAGGGAAACATTTTTAGAAACCAAACTGCAAACTGATCATGCAAGCCTTGCATGAATGAATAAGGAAATCATTACTTTTATTGACAAAGTAGGGAAGCTTTGGATTTTATTCATGAGTTCTTTGTGCATGTACAAGTCTCTCTCTCTCTCTCTCTCTCTCTCTCTCTCTCTCTCTCTCTCTCTTTGTGTGTGTGTTTGTGTGTGTGTGTGTGTGTGTGTGTGTGTGTGTGTTGCTTTATATTTTGTGGTATGCTCTATGGGTAGATACATATCAATAATAAAAACACATCTATGTAGAACCATGACCGACTTAAGTTATTCAGCACCTTGCTGTCTATATTGTGGGTTTAAAGGCAGATGTGATAAAGCAGCACAAGTTGTGTTAGGGTAGCTAACTTTGACTGGCACTTAGTGTGCATTTACTCATGGCAAACGGTCCTTTTTATGCTGCCTGTTTTATCCTGATCCATGACAGTGAAGGTCAGTGAATCTAATTTGACAATAATGATCTGGCATTGCAACACGTTATAATACTGAGGCCTCGCTTCTTCTTCAGAAAGGTACCAGCTGAATGTAAAAGGCTGCTCAATGACACCAGGGAATCCCCAGGAGAGCTCAGCAGAGTCAAAGGACATTATTCTCTTATTTTTTCTCCCCCAATAATAGAGAATGCAGAGGTTATGAACAGTTTCAATATGCATTAAAATAAGACCCCAACTGATAGGAATGCTTTAATTAATAACAAGCATCTTCTACAGTTTCACGATTCCATCCAGGTCTGTGAGCATGAAGGAGAAACTTGACACTTGTGCCTCTTTTTGGACAGAGAGATTTGCAGCAAAGCTAATGGAATCTAAGCACATGAACGATGCTGCAATTCAAATGTACTGTAAAATTACTGAAATGATTTCAATGTCATAGAACTATATTGCATTGCATTTATGATTATTACCCCATGCTATGCCTTGGTGATATTTTGTCAAACATCTAAAAACTTGTCTTAAAAAACACTGTAGCCTTCAGAGAAGAATATTCATGCAACAATATTTCATGAGTTGTATAATAATTTTCCATGCAATATATCCCGTATCCATTTAAAACATCCTATCTATAATACCTACATATAATTTTACTTGACAGTATTATAATAGATATCCTTGTATTAATATAAAAGATACAGAAGTTGGACCTCATGGTCAAATGCATGTATTGACCTACCAGAGACACATCATAGCTTACCATATTTAAGAATCCTGTTATATATATCAGGCTTTATTTATTTCTCAAAAGACGATCTGGAACATGATTTATAAGACCAACTATGGATTTATGTTCAAAACATACATTCCTGACCACACCTCAGAAGTTCTGAGTCAGTATTTCCTTAGACAGTGTCTATAAATCTGCATTTAATAAGCCCTCCAGATGTTTTTTTCTACACTAAAACTTGAGATGCCTTGTCTTACATCAGCGTTTCTTAAACAGAAAGACATAGAATTCTAGAATACATGAACTATGGATGGGGGTAAATATGTAACTTTTCTAAACTCTAATTAAAATTACAGAAAATTGAACATAGTACTACCGGAAGATCCAGCAATACCTCTACTTGGCATATATCCAGAAGAGTTTCCATCAGGTTATACGGACACATGTTCCACTATGTTCATAGCAGCCTTATTCATAATAGCCAGAAGCTGGAAAGAACCCAGATGTCCCTCAACAGAGGAATGGATACAAAAAATTTGGTACATTTACACAATGGAGTACTACTCAGCTATTAGAAACAATGAATATATAAAATTCCTAGGCAAATGGATGGATCTGGAGGATTTCATCCTGAGT